>JACEIK010003590.1:38966-50132 GCA_018107945.1 Datura stramonium | reverse complement strand
AATTTAACTATCCTGTGACCACAACTCAAGTTAATACAATGATCATCAAGATCAAGGCTTTGTTGTAATTCTCTTTTCCTAATCTCTACCTCTCTAGGCTTAAGAAAGTAAAGAATTCAGGCAAGTCCTAACGTTGTACATTGTAAAAAAATATTTAAGCATGAAGAGAATACAATACAAGCATTTTGCATTGGTTGTGAATCACTTTTGTGTATCCCTATCTCATTAATCTACCATGGTTCCAACAACCCTAGTTGTGGAGGTTTTAACCTCTCATAGTTACAAGGTTGTGATATGCACTCATAATTAAATACATAATTCAATACTTACAATTGTAGATGAGAGAAACAGCTTCTTTGATTATCTCCATAATAACTCAAGAACAACTCACAAATATCAAGAAACAAATCAAGAAAAAGTTTATCACAAGCCAATCAACTCAATTCTATGTTTTTCCTCACTTCCTAACCTTCTCTAATCACTTCCAATGTTTCTCTCTATGTTGTCTAGATGTTGTCTACTTAAAATAAAATATAAAATGTATTTATACAGACATAAGAATCCTTTTCCTAAGCTAACAGGGTAAATTTTCATAACTGGTGCCGCCTGAACTACGACAGTCCTCCGACCCGTAGCAGGATTGTAGAGGTCGTACCTGCTATCCATATGTCCTTTGCTTGCTGAAATTTGGCTAAGTGTTGAGCCTTGGTACAACTCGTACATGCTTCCTATGAGTCATACTGTACTTTCGTGGCTTTACTCTGAGAATTTTCAATTTTTATGAAGTTTGTCACGAGTGTGAAAGTACGAATCGTACCTCTCCGCCAAGACTCTTATTGTCTATCCGTGTCAGGAGTCTGCCTCTTGTGCAATTCTTCTGAATATTTCCAGGACTCAGCGTTACGTCTCGTACTAGTGTTGTATGACTCGTACTGAGAGTCGTAGGCTACATTCTTCACAATTCAGCCATCTGAAACTTTTCACGATCTTCACTAAACCTCGTACTGAAACTGTGACTTTAGCCCATTTTCTGGACTTTCAAGCTATCTTTTGTACATTCTTGCTCCAACACCTATTTATCCTTTAATCAAAGAAAAAGTGTCTTATATTCTTATAAACACACCTAAGTCTATGTTAGTTTCTTAGTTTTGAGCATTAAAAGTGTTGTAAACTCATAGCACATCAACACCCTCAACTTAAGACTTTTGCATGTCCTCGGGAAAAGAAAGAAAAAAACTAAAAATGACGCCTCAACTAGAAAATAAACCTAGGATACTATAGCCAGTACCAAACAAAATTTGCACTATACATTCAACGACTTTTGATCCTTCTTCCATGAACCAATATTAGCTAATGTACTACAAGCAACCAAAAAATATGCTAAGCAGGGATCAAGACATGTCATCTAGATATCAACAGGAAATCAAGTCATCGCCAATGCTTTTCACACAAACCAATGATAAAAGTAAACATAACCCATGTACCCTCACAGCAAATGAAGTCCCCACCCACAGATATAGTAAAAATATTGCATGGGACTGAACAAGCAAGACTCTCATTCTCACAATGAAGTTTCAAATACTGTGTATCGGATACCATAGTCTTGTCTTTATTTTCTCTATTTAGGTCTGTCAGATGGTCAGACTAGGATCACTATAGGACTTGTTGCAGCTTTTAATGTAGGATTTAGGGCTGAACATGATAACTGTGAGATATTTTTAAGTGACTAACCCTTCCTTGGCACTACATACATTGGCTTCACCGTTCACCTATTTCACCCTTTTCTTCTTTTCATTCTTTTTCCTCCCTTTTCACCTCTTTTGTATTCATTTGTATGAGTGTGGTGTGTTTCAACCTTTTCAAGCATTATTTTTCTTTTGAATTTATTTTTCAAAGTTTTCAACTTGTTCATCTCTTTTTTCTCTTTGTCATTTGTTACACCACACCTCATTTTTCACCTTTTCTCTTTTCTTTCCTTTTTCCTCATTCCACCATTTATGCACCCCTACTCTAGCCACCCTCAACTTAGGCGTTTTATCTATGTTGAGGTTCACAATGTCCAAGGAAGGACCGGGGCCAAAATAGGTTCATTATAAAAAATAGGTACGGTTCATCGGTTAATCAAAGAAAAATGGTCTATTAAAGGCTAAAAATTGGGATCAAGGGAATCATATGATTTTGGTAGATTCATTTAGGCTAAGAGTGATCTTAACAAAAAATGGCCTATGATCATATCCCGACCAACCATCCTTAGTCTATGCAAAGACCAACCAGGAAAGTTCTAGATCTTCAACACAATGCTGAACTAAGTATCAAACCTCACTCACTCATGGTACATGATTTATATTCATTTTACTTTTCTGGTTTATACATCGATTAACAAGACTACTCATAAAAATACACTAAATTACATCTAAAGATACACAGAAATCATGCATGTAGTCACAAGTACATAGCTAATGCATCAAAAAAATTTAAACATGGTCAAAGTTTTGTCAGAAATCCAAAACTAGTGCAGTTTCATTGACTGAGTACTCCTAAGCTATTTTCTAATTAAATAAAAATCAGAAAATAAGAAAATAAAATCCTAAAAATGTTGGTTCTACTAGATAGCATGCCCAAGGAAAAAGAAACACAACAAGAAAAACCCTCAGATGAATCCAAAAATCACGAATACATCCCCTCTCCTTTTAGAAAATTGTGCTTCATCCCCGAAGCATGAACTACAAGAACAGAGGGAAGGAAACATACCTGTGGCGCTCTAGGTGCTCCTGTTCTCCTGCAGAGGAGGTACCTCCACTGTAATCATGGCGCTAGCAGTGGCTAGCGCACTCAATGGTGTGTCAATATNGTGTGTCAATATGGGGAATGGTTACCCCCTCCATAGTCTGGGTCGTCTTTATGGCCACTATGGTGATCGAGAATGATTGTGGCCCGCCCAAAGGGTCTTTGCCACTAGCAAGCTCGGGCTGAGCCATGGTAGAGCTGCCTACTCCTCTAGCTCGCTCCTGCAGCTTTGAAATATGTGAGTCATGAGTCTGCATGCTCTCTGCTCATGCCCAATTTTATTCTCTTCTTTCTTTCTTCCTCTTCTTCCTTAAACTTTCTTCTCCAACATCCTCGGAGACTCTTTTCTTTCCTTTTTACTTTGGAGCTGTCATTGGCTCCCAATAAGCCGCCAAGTTAATATCCTTATCTGGCTCTTCATCAAGGTCCAGAAGAGTGGGGCCTATTATAACTTCAGGTTGTCGTGATGAAAACTCGGCTACTTGGCTCCGAAGAGCCCCAACTCCTCACATAGACTGTCGGTATCCGCTTGGTCCGCCATACGCATGTTGAATCGGCTCTCAAATTTTTCAAGGCAAGCATGTAAGGCCTATTCTACTGTGTCAATCTCTGTTTTTATCCAGGGCTTCACATTCTCCATTATTTCCTGAATTTTCCTTTCGGCCATGGTCAAACTCTTGGCCAATTTCTGGAGAAAATCTTGGGGCACTAGGACGTACCTTGATGGAGTCTGAGTCGACTTGCAAGGAAATGGTGTAGAAAAAGTGTTGGGATCTACCTCTGAATGAATGGAATATGTAGCCAGTGTCTCGCTCTACTCATGTGAGGTGGGGACATTCACCTGTGCGCCCCTTGTTGACTGGGTCTGTGGAACTGCTGTGGAAAGTCGGGCTCAACTCACTGGGTTCATTTTATCCTGGATTAAGCAATGTACACTATCCTCTGCCCTCTAATCAAGTGCTCCTCACCCCATCGCACCAACACTCCTGCCTCTTTGCATAATATGAAAACAAGGTTTGAGAATTGGATGGTAGTGCTAAATCCCACAGCCCGATCTCGTATTTCCTCTGTGATGATCCTTGGGATGTTAATGGGGTATTTGGACATGAGGAATGCCACCAGAGCTGCTCTGTCTGCACTCAAAGTTTTGTCATTGAATGTTGGTGCTAATCGGTGGCATACTAATGTCCAGCAGGCTTTTGCTATATTTAGTCAACTTATGGTAACCTTCTTTCCACCTAAGACCCTCTATGCTTCCCCTTTTTCTTCATCTATAACACCTACCAACCACTATAGCTGCCTCGGTCTCTCCTCAAATCATAGCTACCTAATTTGCTTTAGTGCCTCCATTCGGTACTCATATTACGGCGTGGCATGTGGAGGTATGAACTGTGGCCCGTATAGGATCCTAGAGATAGTGCACTCGGAGATGTCGACCTCTCGCCCTTTGACCTTTACACTCTCCAATATGGGCTGGTCTTTCACTTTCTGCTCCTTTTTTGCCTTTTCCTCCATGGTCGCTAAGTCGTTGGTGTAGAACACAAGGTCTATCTCTGAAGTGTACTGGTCTGGAGTCCTAGCCATCCATTCGAGCCCATAAAAGCTGAATATCCGCTTCATCTCCTCTACTTCATTCACTGCATTGGTGAGGATCCACGGCTCTTCTTAGATGCTTCTCCTAGGTTTTTTTTTGTTATGAGAGCAATGCCTTGTTCATAGATTTCCTGAGCTCCTGGCACTCTCCACCGGATGGTACGACTCTTCCTAGGCAGGATCTGCTGCTGCTCAGCATTGGGAGCCTCCTCCTCCAACTCAGAACTACCACTTGCCTCTCCAGATTAGGTCTCCTCAGACCCTTCTTATGCATTTGAGCCGCTTCCCGACTCCTGATTACCTTCCTTAGCCCACTACTCAAAGAGGCGGACTTCGACAGAAGTGGCAGTTGCTACAACGGCTTGGGCCTTTGTCTTTGCCCTAGTGGTTTGGGTCTCGTCAGTGTCTGATGTATTTACCCTGTATTCCTCAACTGAACCAGTAGGGGAACTGCCTGCTTGCTCAGATTCAAAGGTCTCATCATGTAATGTCCTTCGGGAAGTTGCTTTGGATGCTTTACACTTGACTGTCATTGTACCTGTAGAAAAGAGAGTTAGAATTTCGTTGCTGAGAAAGAAAAACAAAAAGTAAAATCCTCTGTATCTAACCACGAGTCAACGGTACGGATTGTACCTTTGAGGTACGACTCGTATGAAGTCCCATGAAGTCCTTGTTGCACATTATGACTCCAAGGTACGACTCGTACCATGAAGGTATGATCCATACCTTGAGTCATTCGAGGATGCCACTTCACTGATAATTTCTCTATATTTTTCAATGACTCATGGTACGACCCGTAGGTCGACTTCACGAGTCGTAGGAAGGATCATATTGCCTCTTATGGACTTGACCCTTTTTAGATCTTTGGTACTAATCCTTGCTATGACTCATAGTGGAGAACCACGAACCATACCATAGTTCATACCTCAGGTCTTTTCTAGTTTTAGCTTTGGACAGTCCCAACGATCAATCCTACGAGTCGTAGTGTCAAACCACGAGTCGTAGGAAGGATTGTGAAGCCTGTCCCTGCCTCAATTTTTGTCCAGTTTACAGGGAGTCTTAATCATGTTTTGGGTACTCAGAATTCCCCGGGACTAGGCATGCAATCCAATCCATTTTATACTACTCATCCCTACCTTTTCTGTCACTGCCCATAACAATTTTAAATGCTTCGATGCACAAGTTCATCAACTTTAAAATTTTTCCTAGTCGCACATACTCCTATAACATCCCCGGTCATTGTCTCTTTCAAGATTTTTGAGCAAAAATGAAGACGCACAGGGGTTTTAGCATCCAATTCATCAAACACGTAAGTTTTCTTAATATTCAAAGCAATACACTTACTTCTTGCTGCTTACTTCGACTGGTAGTCTGAGATTAGGATTGCGATGAACTTGCTTTAGTAGAAAATTGTTTGATTGTTCTTTGTTTTTGAGTTATAGGTGTGAGGGAGTCGTGAGTATGTTTCGTGGGTTCGGTTTTGATCGTGTGGGAGAGGGGTATGCTTAGGTTTTGAAGTTTAAATAAGTGAGGGGGAAGATTTGAAAACCTGGGCCGAGTCGAGTTATTTCAAGGCTTTTGACCCATCGCGAATCATACCACGAGTTGTAGGAAGACCCCACGACTCATCCCTCAAAACCATAGTTCAGAGAGTTGAAAACTTTCTTGGGGACCTAAGAGATCTTCTTACGACTCGTACCATATGATTACAATTCGTATGATGACTTGTAGATCCTTGCCTTGCATAGCTTGCATGGTTCACAGGCACAGTAAGTACTATGACCCGTACACTTGAGTTACAAGTCGTAGGACCAACCGTACCCTTCATTCCTTCACTGAAGCACCTCTCTTATTCTCACCACAATTCATGCTACGACTCGTACAACCTTCTCAGGACTCGTACTAAGAGTCATAGCACCTACTTTTTGGAAATTTTTCTGCCACCTATTTTTTTGTTTTTCCCTGCACATAGAAAACACATTAGTTAAATCATTTGGGTTGCTTCCCAAGAAGAACTTAATTTAACGTCACGGCACGATGCAGGTGGCCCAGTTACTTAGAATTCACCAAGCCACCACTTGGGTTGCCTCCCAAGAAGAGCCTTATTTAATGTCGCGGCACAACGCAAGTCTCTTGACTACTCAGACTTCATCAAGACACTCAGATTCATCCTTTATAGTTGAGACTATGTTGTACTCCTTTGGTTGATGCATTACGCGACAGAAGTTGAAAGTGACTTCTTCTTTATTCAGTCTGATCTTTAGCTGGCCAACCTCCAAATCCACCAAGGCCCTCCCAGTAGCAAGAAATGATCGCCCCAATATTATGGGGACCTTATAATCAACCTTGCAATCCAAGTTCATAAAGTCTGCTGGGAATATGAATCTGTCAACTTTTACAAGCACATCAAACAGGATCCCCACTGACTTCTTCACTGTTTTGTCAGCCATTAATAGCCGCATGGTATTCGGTGTGGGGGCTCCCAAGCCTAACTTCTTGGTCACAGCCAATGGCATCAGGTTGATGCTTGCTCCTAGATCACAAAGTGCCCTTGCAAACTCTATATTTCCAGTGGTGTAAGGGATCGTAAAAGAACTCGAATATTCCTTCTTCTGGGCCAGGACTCGTGTAGCTATGGCACTACAGTGGTGCACAATATGTATAGGCTCATAACTCCCGGTCCTCTTCTTTGTCACCAGGTCCTTCATGAACTTAGCATATCCCGACATTTGTTCCAATGCCTCAACCAATGGATGTTCATAGATAATTTCTTAAGCATTGACAAGAATTTCTGGAACTTACCATTCTCTGCCTTCTTCTTTATTCTTTGTGGGAACTGTGGTGGTGGTCTCGGGATAGCCTTGTAAATCTATGATGCACCTTGTTCCTCTTTAGGTCCCTTTTTACCAGTTGTGGCCTCAGGCAACTCAGCACTCTCAGCACCTTCCATCTCAGCATCACTTTCATATTATTTGATTACGCTCTCTTTCTTCCATTCAATTACAACTGGAAGAGGGAGATCAATTGTGGTCTTACCACTCCTAGTCATCACCGCCATGCAATGGCCATCATTCTTTGGGTTCTGGATGGTGTTGCTAGGTAGTGGTTCGGTGATGCTGACAATTTCCCCAGCTGCTGTTCAATCTGCTTGATGGTTGTCACGTGAGATTCCACTCTTTGGCCCATGCTCGATATATCACCACAGATCTCCTTCAACTGATCATCAGTGGACCTCACCTTTTTCAGTATCTGATGAAGGGCGTACTCACGCACTTCATAGACATATTTTTTCCCATACTTTACCATATTTTGAGAATAAATTATGTGTATTTGCATGTGATTATGTTATATATTGATGAAATTAGCTAACACACGTGATGAGATGTTTTTAGGGCATAAAATGATGAATTTGAAGGTATTGGAGGCTTATAGATCAAATGTGAAAAAGTGGGATTGAAGAATGAAAGGATTGAAGGTCGCACGAGGTTGGCACATAGTTGCGCGAGGTAGCAGCATGCTGGCGCAATGCTAGGCATAGCGCGACTCTGAATTGGCGCTATGTCTGGCGCGCAGCAGTCCTCTTTTCAGCGCTATGGCATGCGCGAGGCAGCCTTGTCCCAGCGCTATAACAGGCACGTAGAAGCTCCTTCCCCGCGCGATGGAAGGCACGCATCAGTTTCCTTCCAGGCGCGTTGGCATGTGCTACGCGGCAGTGGCAGAAGGTGACGCGGAAAGGCTTGTTCAACGACCAAAAATGGATTTCCTACTTCAACTAGGAAAAGAAAAATTAAATCCCAAGTCAAATTCATCAAGGAACAAGGAAAACATAAATCTACTACTATAAATACCCCTTTANCTTTATTTTCATGTAATAGCTATCCAGTATCAAGTCTTAAGTTTGAATGTCTTCAAGAGTTGAAGTTTCACAACAAGTTTCTAGAGTAAATTTTAGGACGTGTTAGAAAACATATTTGAGATACGATTGTAATGTTGTTCTTTCGAATTTTGCATTAATCAAGTGAGTTCTTCCTAGCATTGTTGTAAGTATTAATTTTAGTTTTTATTTATGAATTCTATTAATTCACTTAAAAACATGATAGGCAAAAATCACCAGAACTAGGATTGTGGGAACCATGATAAATTAACACACATAGGTAAAATACTTAGTGATTCTTGATTGGAGTTTATGCATGCATTGTTTATTCCTTCATTTTAATTGATTTTTAATAGTTGCAAACATTAGAATTTGCCTTATTCTTACTTACTGGACCAAGGAGTTAATGAATGGGAAAAGGGATTAACATGAGATTTGAGGCTATCAACCCTCATCTAATCGCTTGACCTGGTCCAGGAATAGCTAATCCGATATAAAGGGTAAGGGTTAATCAAGAATAGACCCATAGACGGACCAAGTTGCGTGGTGAAAATCATCTAGATAGGGGACTAACCATTTAGGTGAACCTAACTTACTAATATTGCATGCTAAGCACCGGAATAGATCACTAGTATAAAATGCCTTGTGGTTATGAAGTCATGGGGAACACTTACCCTAGTTAGTTGCATTAATTTGGNATGCCTTGTGGTTATGAAGTCATGGGGAACACTTACCCTAGTTAGTTGCATTAATTTGGAAACAACAAACAATTTCTCAACTTTGTTATTTATTACTTTTTACAAATTCCCCTCTCTTAGGAAATAATTAACTAAAAAGCTTAAGCACTAGCGTTATTCTACATTCTTCCATATTCTATGTGGGATCGACCCCAACCTCTAGTTGGGTTCTTTATTGACAACGTCCGCTTCATACTTTGTAAGGAGGTGTAGTTTGACCATTATCAAAAAGTGGCGTCGTTGCCGGGAAATACGGTTTAGGATTAGATTAATTGCTTGTGTTTAACTTTTAGTCTTTATTTCCTATTTATTTTTGTTTTTCTTTTATTTTCTGATGTGTCACAGGTTAGCATGGTAAAACAAGTGTCCAAGATGTGACCACGGTCTCAATAGGTATCTTGATGAAGTCTGAGTAATCAAAATACTTGTGTTGTGCCGCGATTTTAAATTAGGCGCTACTTGGGAGGCAACCCAAGATAAATTTTTTGTTCGCTTTTACGTGTTTGTTCAAGTGTGCAGGTGATAGGTCATAATTTTCAATAAAGACTGAACTTAAATATCAAAAACAAGGAGTAGAGGCCTAGGGAGTTCTTCTGCACTCTATTACCTTATGTTTATTTGTTTTAGCACTAGGGATAGATAGTGTAACCAATTAAGTGTCGGGTGGGAGATATGAACTTCATATTACCATGCATGCCTTAATTTCTAAATTTGCTCATGGTAGGCCTAGTTTTTTTTGAGATTTATGATTTATCATGCATGCTTGTTGGTTTGTAGTATTTTTCTAGTTTTATTTTATTTTGGGTTCCTCCGGTTTTTATTTTCGGTACTTTTCCAGTGGATAGTCACTTAGAACCTACTAGAGAGTCTAGATTTTTATTTTTATTTTTATTTTTATATTTTTTAGTCATTGAGTCATGACTTTTCCTGATGATGGATGGATAATGAGCGTCTTAAGGGTAAATTAGTCATTAGGAAGAACAAGAACTTGGATCCTATGAATGCTAGGTGCTTCACTTTAGGTATCATTGAGACTTTATTAAATTCACTCAAAAATGCATGAAAAATGTAGAAACACTTAGTCTTTTGGGAACTTGACTCTTGTACTTGAAAAAATGGGCTTAATTATGTTATGCATGCGAGATGAATATATGAGTTTATGTGATATTGATTTCCATTGTTAAACCATTTGTGCCAATGTGTGAGGAAGTTTGATATACTACATGCTTGTAAATTGATGTCTAGAACTTTTCCGGTGTATGTGCAAAGCGAAATAAGAATGATGGATTTAGAAAGTGATATAGGCATTTCTTTGGTAGCCTTATTTTAATCCTATTTTACCTACGTTGATTGTAATTATTCTAGTTAGCAATGTTGAGCCTTAGACTATTCTTTTGATATCCATATTACAAGATTAATCCCTTTTTGTTCTATTGATTTGTATTTGATCCAAATGACTCCTAGAGCACTTTAATGAAAAAAAATTGTAAGAAATGAGCATAATTGGACAAGTGAAGGGAAAGATAAAAAGTGTGGTGAATTGGAAAAGGTGAAATTTTTCTAAACAAGGAGGGTGATTTTTAGTGGGAAAAACAAAAAGAAGAAAGAGCCTTGAAAAATTGAAGATGAAAAAAATTTATGATTTACCGATTGTACCCATTTGTTTACAATGAACCTGTTTCGGCCCTGTTCCTTCCTTGGATATTGTGAACCTCAACATAAGAAAAATGCTTAAGTTGAGGGCGGCTAGAGTAGGGGTGTGTAAAGGGTGGGAACAGAAGAAAGGAAAATAAAAAATGTGTGTAAATGAGCTCAATAATGAAAAGAAAAATCCCTACTAGTCACCTAAGTTGAAAAATTAAAAAATAAAAGAAGGTATAAGGAGAAAATTTGGAAATTGAAGAATGAGCTAAAAATCAAAGTGTTGTGAAGTATTAAATTTCTTAGGGAGGTTAGTCACTATCTTTGCCAAATAGCTCCTAACCGTCCCTTAGCCTACATTACAACCAAATTTAAGTCCTAATTGATCCTTGATTCATAATTCTATATTAGCGGAGTAGTACTCTAAGGGCAAACCTATGGGTCGTCTTTTGCATGTATGTTGAGTTTTTTTGTGAGAGTGAGCGAAAATTATTTTATTTATGCCCAAGTTAATTTTATTCTATATCTTGTGTG
>JACEIK010003589.1:113769-150399 GCA_018107945.1 Datura stramonium | reverse complement strand
GGAGTTTCAAATACGGAGTTTACTATGATTCACATAGCTAAAACTTACTAACTTGCCGAAGAACAACTTCACATACCTTAACCTCGAGTTATCCGACAGTTGGACGAGGCTCGGTCAGTACTCCCGCTATTTCTCCCAACTGCATTCATATAAACATCAATTAGCACTAAATATGACGTTATTCTGAAGGACGACATCACTTTCGATATAATTATAGCCTAAACTTAGGCTTATCGAAAGACGATCGAAAACTTGCTATTTTTCAAAAGTCCAGAAGAGACAAGTATTCACTTCACGGCTAGGAGCACATAGACACTAGTTTGGAGCAATTCTACTTAACTTGGTCCGGTAGCTCGACGATTCGTCGGCCGTATTTCGCGAAACAAAAACCGTAGGAATGCTCCCTGCTGCTAAATACCTCGGTACCTGAGGTTAATTGCTGTACAATTTCTGCATCAGGTTAATTTGAGTTTAGACTTCATTTGGCAACGTAATCAAACGGGATATATATATATATCTCCCTTCGCCCCTCTTGCTTCCTACGCTTTCATGGAAATTAAATAAAGTAAATAACATCACAATCGAGCTTTATATACTTGGACACTAAGTAACGTATTTCGTGGAATTGCGATTTATAAGTCGTACTCCCCGAATGCGATTATAAGTCGCATTTGCCTTGCCAATGCGCTCGACTTTGTGCTTGTCCGATCTTTCCCCTGCCTTTTTTTCTAGCATGTATGGCATTCAAATACGCTTAACCAACACGCGACATTAGCCATCTATGTGCCGAAAATTTACGGGGTGTAATAGTTGATTTGCAGAGTTGCTAAGATTGAGAGTCGATTCTGAGGCTAGGAAGTCTTAACATAGTTGTATCTCCATTTCAATGATCAAACGCATGCTCTATTTTTTAGCTTGTTATCTTAAATAATCATTATAGTCATAGCTTGAATGATCTTGCTAAATTAGTTATGGGTGAGTCTTCATTGACATGAGATAAAGGGGTTGTTCGAGGACGAACAAGGATTTAAGTGTGGGGTAGGTGAATCGTGGGAAAATAACATGTCCAAGTGATACTTATAACTCGCTTTACCTTTGTTTTCTAATTCATTATATACATTTTCATGTAATTTTATATAAATGTGAATATAGGTGCTAACCAACATGATTAATCCTTGTTTTGTAGGTTTTCAATGATTTTGAGGAATAATTTATAAGTTGGTGAAGTAGAGGAATGGAGTCGGGAGCAATGGCGAAAGTCGGTAAGTAGCATGCTATGGTGGTGTTTGGAGCCATGCAATAAGGTAAGCCACACCATGCGTGTGCCGCGCCTACACAGTGCCACGCCTCGGCCAGCACAAGAAGAGGCAGGCTCTAGTGCTATGCAATGTGCCACGCCAGGGCAGCTGCGCGACAGAGGAAGGCTAACGCGCGCATGTGTGCGTGTCACGCCTGTAGCGCTGTGACACTCGATGCTTGGCATCCCAGGCAATTTCCAGAGAGCTCGCTAGCCGTGTCACGGAGGCAAAGGTTCACATGATGCACTCCGTGACACGTTGCTTGTTATTCCGGGAAAATTTATCCCTAGTATAAATAGAACACTTAGGTTCATTTTTAATTATTCGACTTGGTGGAGCAAGAACGTGGGTTACAAGTGCTAAGGGACGAAAATCTTAGGTTTTTCTCTATCTCTTTTTCTCCTTTATTTAAATTATTTGTATGATTTTTACACTATTTGATGATGCTTAATCCACAAATGAGTGGCTAAATTCACCTCTTGCTGAGGCAAGAAATACTTGTAGTAGAAATGTAATTATTGATCATTTTGGTTTTTCATCTTTTCTTCCATGGTTGTTCTATTAATTTATTTTTACCGGCATTAATGTGTGGCCAATGTTAATGTATATCTAAAAAGTCCGGTTCCAACTCGAAAGACAAAGAAATTGGAAAGTTGTGAATTGATAGGATATGATCTTTTCTTTAGTTTGGGAAAATTGGAGAATTGATTTACCTTCGTGATAGAAATACACCCGAAAGTCGTATTAGTCAATTAAGGAATCAATTTTTGTATGGTTAGAATCACATGAATTTCTTTTTATCACAGAAATGTAGGTGGAAGGTTCATGATTCTTAAGTTAGGTTAAATACGAGAGTTTTAATCCATAGGCAATAATTCTGACTAGCAACCGAAGGAAAGATTAACCGAATTGTATCGATAAATTACTTCCCTACATATTAGTTTTAGCCTCAGCATGCTCATAACTATAGTTCAGACTCAAATTGTACATTTATTTTAGATTAGGATAAATTAGGAAACAAACTCCCGAAATCTTCTTTAAAACCGTTTTTGCATTTATAGAGTTAAAGTTCATTGACACTTGATTCGGGATACAATGCCTGGTCCAGCCTCGTGATCGATACTGGGCTTACTTGAGCCATTTTACTACTTATTCGACCACGTGCACTTGTGTGTAGTCGTCTATAGACCGGCGAACAAAAATCACCGAAAACAAAGGCCGAGAAACCTGAGCAAAAAGAAATTCAACAAAAAAAAATTAAAATTTCGATAGAAAATGATTAAAATATTCAATTGAAAAATATTTATACAACAACCAACTAACAACAAATAACACAACACACAACAACTCAACATTCATTACAACACCACATTAATTACAGAACAACCAATTAACAAATAACTCAACACAACACACAATGTACCAACATTCATTACAACACCATATTAATTACAGAACACACCACAAAGTCACAGTCACATTTTTCACAAGCACAACACACAAACAAACGTAAAACAAAGCAGTTGCACCCCAACTACTCCCACTCACACTTAAATCGAACACTGTCCCTAGTGTTCACATAATTTCAAAATATCACAAAAGGTTAGTGGTGAAACTCCCTGATTAATCAAAGTATTCAACTTTCATCGTGCCGTTGCTTCATCTCCCATGTCGACCGCCCGCCGTCCTCATCCGACCTAAACATTCGAGTCTCCTTCCCGGTGTGTCTCTCATCGGTAGGGGCATCATCCACGGGTTCCACAAATGCGGGCCCCACTATACATAGAGTTCGAGCATTTTCACCGAATGGGTAATCCAACCTGACTTGCCATAACTCATCCTCCTGCGGCTTCCCGCCGATACGCAACCGCAACATTCGCATCCTGCATACGTGGGCCATATCGTCATCCCAGCTTGTCGCTCGGCTAGTGTGAGCACTGCCCATGAGTAGTGTCAGGCGCCTTTGTTTTAGTGACATCAAAGGCACTCCCGTCAATTGCGGGATATAATCTAGGCCTCCTCCTCAATATCATGGCCGTAATGTGGCAAGCATCACCGAACCCGTATATATGCCCTTCGATGCAGTCGGGTTTCTTTCATGGCGGAGATGATTACTGCCTAAATATTTATTTCAAGCTCCCTTCATCGTGGCATACACTGGGCAAACTCTATCCCGGTGACATTCGTCATGTGCACCCCTAATCGCATGAGCACACACACCTCGCCCAAATTCGGCTTCTGCTCATCTCGAGAGTAGGGAAATGTCTCGATGGTAGCTCCTCACCTTGTGCCTACCCCACCGTGCTGTCGATCGGGCTCCACATAAGGTGCGTCTGATGTCTGCATAGGGTGGAGTGATGTTCAAATACAGAGGGACATGGGCATCTCGTGTCCCGTGCCCCCAAGATTGCATTCAAGTGATGGGGCTCAAAATTGACAACCAAATTTCTCGATTTTGACGGTGTGACTGCGTAAAGTAGGGTTCCAGTTGGCATAGAACTCCCGGATAAGGTGGAGATTGCTCGGCTCTTCGAAATGAAGTTAAGCCTGGGCCGTGGGTGTCAACTTATGTACAACTGGCTAGAATTCTATGACAGCGGTTCAAGTATCCGTCTCCTCCTAGGAAGTATTTGGTTTCTTTATGTTTAGTATACCATTTCTTCCTCATCATTCACCCATCTGGTTCCGTATTGTCGGGTTGACTCGCTGAACCGCTGGTGTCGCAGCTGAACTCATTGCTCCAAATCTCACTTTTGCCGGCGCCCGATGTGGATGCACCCTGCTCCTGTCTTGCTCCGCCGATATCGTTCCCGGCCCATTCAAACATACAATCCCAATGTTATGCAAGTCATAATTAGCTACACTAAGGTTGGATTTAATTGCATCACCCCACACTTAGTCTTAAGCCACAATCCACACAATTCCACAAGACATTCATGATTTGCTATTCTTATCATTCAACATTCTTAGTGCATTTATATCACGATGGAACAATTACTATGTACTACTTCGTACTTCATACAATGAATACAAATTCCTCCATCAATTCAGTTACATCATCATAACACTTAGCAATTTTTCAACAACCTACGTAATTCACCGCATTTTCCCAAAAATCCATCTTCTTAACTTAGCATATTCAAATATCAATCACCATATATTTTTCACTTCATCCAACATGCATAACCCAATTTTTTCAACATTTTCAAAGAATTTAGCCTTCTTCCTATTCCATCTTCAACCCTAGCTACCTATTTCCCAAGAATTAATAAAAATATGCAATCACGAGTTCATATACGCACAACGATACTATGAACATCATTCAATAATAACTCAAGTGAATTCAATCTTAATTCTCACTTAGGGCAAGGTTTAATCACTACACATGTTCAAGAATCAAAAATTTGAGCAAAAATAAGGAAGAATTCAAGAACATACCTTGAATTTGGATGAAATCGAAGAAAATCCTAAGAAAATTGATCCTTAGGTCCGTGTCACGTTGGGGGGAGAAGGGGATTGGGGTGTTGTTTCGTGGGAGGGAATGGAAAATAGGAAGGAAATGAGGGACTTTGGGGTTTAAAGGGGTTTCAAGCAGGTTACCTTGGTGAATCGGGTGACCCGACGCGAAATGGGCCCCTCAACGTGTCACGGAGGGCAACGCTGAGCACGGCCTGGGTGACATGGAGCCATCGCCGTTGTTATGGGATTGAAAACTGAATAGCTTCAACGCTTTCATGGAGGGTAACGCGGGAGCCATCGCGTAGGTCACCCGTAATGCCACTTTTTATTGCCTCGATTTTTTTCCTTTGCGTGTATTCCTTGTCCTCCGTTCCACTCTGAAAAATCATTTCACCACAAAAAAATTGGTTAGACATCATAGGTTTCAACACAAAAAAAAATATTTTTCTTTTTCTTTGTTTTTCTCTTTTTTTCAAATAATTCTAATCATCTATTAAAACATATTCACAAGGTTTCGCAGCCGCTCGATGCACAAGCCGCGTTCTACGTCATTCATGCTCACTATCTCTAGAGTGATGGACGCCTTCGAATGACGTCTCTCACCTCTAATAATGCTTAAGCATCGCTGTCTATTCACCAAAAACGTGGCACTTATCTTCTTGCCACAACCTCCACCGCCTGCAAGGGTCATTCTTACCACTTCGTATGGCCTTGACCATTTGGACCGTAATTCTTCTGGAAAAAGCTTCAATCTTGAATTAAATAGCAACACCTTCTACCCCGGCTCAAAGATCCGATGCACCATATTCCTATCGTGCCACCTCTTCGTTTTCCTTAATGTAGCATTTGGCACTTTTATAAGCATGCCACCGAAACTCCCACTGCCTGGCGAGTTGCACGCCTCTTCTTCCTCAAGTAGCTCCGTGATTCATGTTCAACTTTCTCATGGCCCGTAAGCTTCTGATGTTCTAGCCCACAGGCAGATGACATGCCTTTCCATAGATCAATCTGTACGGCGAAGTTCCTTACTGGGTGTCTTGTACGTAGTTCTATAAGCCCACAACGCATCGTCGAGTTTGCTTGACCAATCAATTGTTGTGTATCACTAATCTTCTCGTAGAATCTGTTTTATCTCTCTATTCGACACCTCCACTTGCCCACTAGTTTGGGATGATACATTGTTGCTACCTTGTGTCTGCACCTCATACTTAGCTAGCAAATTTTTTAAACTTGCATTTACAAAATGAGCCCCTCCATCACCGATATAATGGCTCCTGGGGTGTCCTTAACCTAGTGAAAATGTGCTTTTCAAAATTTTGTTACCACCTTGTTGTCATTCCTGGGGCAAGCTATTGCTTTCGACCCACTTAGATACATAATCAACGGCTACCAAGATGTAACGATTACCAAATGACGGGGGGAATGGGCCCATGAAATCTATATCTCATACATCAAAGACTTCCACTTCTAATATCTCGTTGCAGTGGAATCTCCTTCCTTCTACCACCAGACTGGGTGCCTTGGACATCTATCACACATTTTTACGTATGCCATAGAGTCTCTAAATAGTGTAGGCCAAAAGTAACCTGACCGTAGCACCTTGTGAGTTGTCCGCTACCGTGGTGTCCTCCGCATACGATGAGTGACAATCCTCAATACTTCTACAATTCGGGCTTCTGAATGCATCTTCATCACCTGATCCGGTCCCTGCTTAAACAAGTACGGCTCATCCCAAATATAATACCGCAATCATGTCTCAACTTCTTTCTCTCGTTGAGTCGTAGCCTCCCAGGGATAGACTCCACTTACCAAAGAAATTCTCACAATGTCTCTGCATACCAAGGGATTTCAGCTTCCCTTATTGCCAAGAGCTGCTCATCCGGGAATCCTTCTGATGTTGTCACCTTCCTTCACATGCAACCGATTTAATCGCGATAGGTGATTCGCCACTTCATTTCGCTTCCCTTTCCCGAATTTAGGTCAAAACTTGTAACAATAATATCCATCTCGATCGCCCGGGTTGCATTCTTCTTGTTAAACATACCGAATTATGCCGCATGATCGTATACACCACTACTCTAGAACCCACCAAGTAGACCTGAATTTTATCAAATGTGAACACAATTGCTAGCATCTCCTTTTCGTGACGTATAATTGACTTTGGCTGCGTCAAGTGTTTTACTTTCATAATGAATGGAATGAAAAATTCTATTCCACCACTACCCCAATACAGCTCCTACAGCCACATCACTTGCATCACACATTAATTCAAACGGTTGCTCCTAATCCGGAGAAATGAGAATAGGTGTTTCTATCAACTTCAGTTTCAATCCTGAATGCTTTGGACACAAGCTCATCAAACTCGAACTTCACCTCTTTTTCTAGCAACCCGCATACATTGGTCTAGAAATTTTAGAGAAGGTCTTGATGAATTGTTCGTAGAACCCTGCATGTCCGAGAAAACTGGGTGAACACCTTCACTGACACAGGTGGTGGTAGCTTTTCAATCACTTCGATCTTTGAACGATCGACTTCCAACCCCTTGCAAGACACCTTATGGCCAAGGACAATACCCTCCTTGACTAAAAATGACATTTTCCCGCCTGAGTACAAGGTTGGAGTCTTCACATCGAGCTAGCACCCTGTCAAGATTCTACAACAAATAGCAAACGAATTATCAAAAACAAAAAATCATCCATAAATACTCACGAAATTCCTTCACCATATCATGAAAGATCGCTATCATGCATTTTTGGAATGTGGCGGGTGCATTATATAAACCAAATGGCATCCGCCTGAGAGCATATGTCCTATAAGGACATGTAAAAGTAGTCTTCTCCTGGCCTTCGGTGCTTTGGCTATTTGGTTATAGCCAGAATATCCATCAAGGAAACAATAATGTTTTCTGACCTACCAACCTGCCCAATATTCCGACACAAATGGGATAGGATACGATTTTTCCTCGTGGCCTCATTGAGCTTTCTCGAGTCTCATGCAAATTCGCCAGCCTGTGACTGTGCGTGTAGGAATCAGCTCATTCTTCTCGTTGGTTACCAATGTCATCCCTCCTTTCTTGGGACACACTCGAACGGGATCGGACCCATTCACTGCCCGAAATTGGATAGACCATGCCTCAGACAAGCCACTTGATCACTTCCTTTCCTAATCTGCCATCTCATCAATGGACTAAGCAACCTTTTCGCGACGTTGGTCTACTGGCTCCTTCTTCATAAAAATTTTGTGTGTGCAAAAGCTGGATTGATTCCCCACATGACATTTGCCACCCCATTGCTTTCTTTTCTTTCCTCTCTTTCAGAACCACTCAATGCATTCTTACATGTGCTCTCCGTTTCAGCTGGAGATGATGACGGGTGAAGTGTGTCATCTTCCCCTAAAAATACATATTTCTGATGTGGAGGCAATGTCTTCAACTCCAGTTTTGGTGCTTCTCAATAGATGGTTTTGGCACAGTTCCAGACCTCATTAATGGCTGAAAGTCTTGCTTCCGTAAACCATTTTGGTTCGCTTCAATATTCGTAAGCATTCATAAGTATTCTATTCCTTCCGAAATGACGGAGTCATCAAAGTTTTCCAATGGATCTTTGAGAATCACCTAAAGAATTGCTTCCTGGTTTAGCACATTGATTGTTGAAAGCTCTTCATAAATGGCCGGAAGCTTCATGGCTTTATGTTAATATCAAACACTCACTTGACGGTGAGTTTCGCATGGTTAATCAGCTTCAGCTTGCTAACACCGCCACTCTCGCCCGGCTGTTAAGAAAGGACGTCCCAAAATAAATGGGACTTCCACATCCGGCTCAAAATCTAAGACAATAAAATCTACTAGGAAGATGAGGGAGCTCACTTGCACTAGCACATCTCCACAATACCATCTCGGGTTCGGCAAAAGAACGGTTCGCTAAAGCAAGATCACGTAGTTGGTCTAGGACCGGCCAGCCCCAACTTCTTGAACACCGATGTAGGCATCAAGTTTATGCTCGCTCCCAAATCACATAGTCCACGAGCTCGATACTTTGCCCGATTGTGATCTAAATGGTAAAGATCCCAAGGTCCTTGAGCTTGTTGGCAACCTACTCGTATCCTCGAAGTGCACTCTCCCAAGATCCATCGTAGCATACCCATCAATTCGCTTTTGTTTACATGATGTCCTTGATATACTTTGCATATTTCGGCACTCCCCCCAAAACATCAACCAAAGGTAAATCAATGTGTACCGTTTCAACACTTCCATGAACTTCTTAAACAAGCTTCTTCCTTATGCTTTTAATCTTTTAGGGAACGCAGGTGGTGGTCTTTCGCTTCACTCGCCTTTTCCTTCCCCCTCTCATCATCATGTTCCCATCTTTTCCACTGCTCCTAACTGCTGAGGTGGTCTTTCTGGCTCACCTCCTTAAGTTGTAATCCACTCTTGTGGTCACTACATTACCTCGTTGGGATTTAAGCAAGTCACTGGGTAGTCCTCCTTCGTTCGGTGTTTTCAGAGCTCCAAATTTAGTTGTCCAAACTGCACTCCAACGCCTTTGTAGCTAACTCTTGGTTTTTCAAGTCTACCACTAATTTCACATAATCAGCCTGCATTTGCGCTAGTTAGCTATCATTGCTTTGAACATGTCCTCAATGTTGTTGGGTGGTGGTGGAGGTGCATTATTTCCTATGTATTGAGACCGACAATTTCGATGTCCCCTTGATTTCCGCACCCCTTGATTTCTCTGCACACAGGATTCGAACTCTGCCCTTGATGGTTGTTATTACCCCAAGAGAAATTCGGATGATTACTCCAATTGGAGTTGTAATTGTTGCCAAACTGTTGATTATTATTTCTCTGGACGTTCCCAACAATGTTCACTAAATCTAGATTTGCACCACAACACTCAGCTGAGTGTTCATTACTCCCACATACTTCACACCAAACCTGTTGCACTACATTGACTGGGGCTTGTGCTTGATTCAAGCTCATACCGCTGAAGTGGGTGTTGATTTTGCAATGTAGCTATCCGTGCAAAATGAGATAGTCAGAAACCATCCACCTCGTAGACTCATGCCTCCTTTTCTTCCTCCTTCTGAAGAGTCCGGGTATCTCCACTTTTGATTTCCCTGTGAAATACGATTCAACAAAGTATAAAGCTCTCATAAGTCTTTTTCTAATGCCTGTCCCCAGCTGCCGAGTCTAGCAAAATTTTTTGTATGTGGTTCCAAACCTCAATAAAAGTATGTACCAACACATCATTGGACTGGTGAGGACAATCCTCAACATTGATTTGAACCTCTCCCAGGCTTGGTACAGGTTCTCACAATCTCTTTGTTTAAAACTTAGAATCTGACTTCTAAGTCTTGCTATTTTCCCGATGGAAAGAATCGTATCAAAACCTTTCTGCAAGATCATCCCAAGTGGTGATAGAGTTAGTGGTTCAGCTTTCAACCACCTCTTGCTTCCCCACAATGAAAATGGGAATAATGTAAACTCACGTAAACGGATGATACTCCAGCGGGAAATGTAAGTGTCACTTCTATTCCCAAAGTTTTGGATATGTTGTTGTGGGATCTTCATGAGGAGACCAATTGCTGGTGTGCAAACAATTGCACCATGTTCTCGTTAAGCTCAAAGTTCTCTCCTAGCTTTGGTCTGCGAATACTTGATGTAACATTGTTTGCATGTGGATTGCCACCAAGTGAACCGGCCTTGCTGCCATATTTCTCAGGCACTAAAACTGCCTCACAGTCGGTGGATTCTGTTGCTCCAGATTTCGCCTTAGCAATTGTAGCTTCTTCTCTAGAGCTCCCCTTCTTGACGATGAAATTGTCTCTCCGGCTCTATATATGAATCCACCAACTCCTTATCCCTTGCCAGTGTTCAGAAGCACCAATATCTGCAAGAGAAAGGCTAAGATCAAGTTGTTAGCACTCCTATATAGAATCTGTAAACTAACACTAAGAAAATAATTTACCAATTGCCAACTCATAATTTGGGCACCAAAAACTTTTCGGTGCTGTGGTGACTACACGCAAGTGCACGTGGTCGAAAAAGTAGTAAAGTGGATTAATTCAAGCCAAGTATCGATCCCACAGTGGACTGAGTTACGGTACTAATTAACTTAAGCGAAGGAACTATGACTTTATGAATGCGCACAACCAAATAAATAATGTTTTAAGAGTTTAATTTTACTAATTAATAATAATCTAAGTCAAAGTTATAATTTGAGTCTGAACAATAGCAATGAGCAAGCTGAGGTTAAAATCAACATGCAGGAAAGCAATTTATCGATTCAATTAAGCTAATCTTTTCTTCGGTTGCTAGTCAAGAATTATTGCCTATGGATTGGATCTTTCGACTCCTATCCAATTTAAGAATCATGAACCTAATCTACATTTAGGATAAAAGAATTTCATGTTCTAGCCATACATTACCGATTCCTTAATTGACTAATAAGACTTTTCAGATATATTTCTATTCTGAATGTAAATCTTTCTAATTTTTATATTAAGAAAAGATCATATCCTACCACTAATGAGTCTTCCAATTTCTTTCCTTTCAAAATCAAAATTGGATTTCTAGATATACATTAACATTGGCCAAACATTAATGCAGTAAAAACAAGAATTGATAGACAACCATTGAAGAAAAGATGAAAACTGTAATGATCAATACTACATTCCACTACAATTGTTCTTAACTCAAGAAGAAGTGAATTAGCCACTCATTTGTGGATTAATCATCATCAAATAAGTAGAATTCATACAAACAATTGAGATAAAAGAGAAAAGAGAAAGAGAAGAACTCCTAGAATTTTCGCCCTTCAATCGTCAGAACCCACATTCTTGCTCAACCAAGTCGAATGTTTAAAATAAAACCTAAGTTTGTTATTTATACACTTGAGAATTTTTCCCCAAATAACAAGCAACGTGGCATCGAGGCACACGGAAAGCACTCCCTCCGTGCCATGTGGTGGCCGTGGGACCTCACCGGAAGTCGGCTCCCCACAAATGCACTCAACAGGCACGACTCTCCACGCGGAGCCTTGCCTCCGTGCCACAGCGTGCTATCAAGGCACCTTCACCGGAACTTAGAGGTTCCGCATAATTGTACTAATGTGACACGGAGTGTATCGCGAGCACTACTCGTGTCACGGAGGTAACGCCAATCCTCCACTGGAAATTGCAAGACACTCACCCGAGGTAGATCAGCCCGCGATGGTAGCGTGACACGGCGCCATCGCGAGCCCTTGCTTTGCTGTTTTCCCCTTGTCAACTTTCACTACTTGTTTCCAAGTCCATTCCCGCTCACCAACATGTAGTTAGCTTCCAAACCCTTCTTTACTCCGCATTTTCCTTTTACCTGCAAAACAACACTAATCATGTTGGTTAGTATAAATTCACATTTAACTAAGAATTACATGAGAATGTACACATAACGATAGATAAATAAGTCAAAATGAAGCATTTGAGTATCACTTGGGCATGCAATTCTGCCCAAGATCAATTATTATGATGCATTAGTCTTATTGCAAAAATTGCTTTGCACATTGATCATATTATCACATTCTATCCTATGCATCATTTAGAGTTTCAGAATACAGCCTTAGATTATTATTTCATGTTAAGTTATGTTTTCAAATTATGTCTTTCACTTTAGATATTCTTGCTAACGTTGTTTCATTCAACTCTTTTACATGTCCTACTTCCATGTACTGACTCCCTTTTTGGTGCTGCATCATATTATGATGCAGAATCAGGTAAACAGGATTAGCAAGGGATGGTTCACTAGGACTTCATTTACATTCATCTTTTGGTGAGATCTTCTACATTCATATAGTTCTAGTTTTGATTGAGTCTTTTATTTATAGAGCTTGAGGTAGTTGTGGGAGCTTTCTCTCAGCACCTATCTTCAGTTATTAGAGTCTTCATAGATATAGTTAGATATTGAGTCAATAATGTTAATTTCTAACATTTATTTCAGTTATAGAATAAATTCTCTTTTATTATATTGAGCTCACTATATTTCATCTACCGCATTGTTTATTGATATAAAAGCTGATAGTAAGCCAGTCTGAGGGTTCGCTTGGGTCACGAAAGTGGTTTGAATGTCGATCTACACCCTTGGTTCAGATTCAGTGTGTGACGATATTCTTTCTTACTAATTTCCCTATTGTTGGGTGTTATATTCATGTTGTAGGTCTATGTTGAGGCCTAATAGATCTCTTTAGTAGGTGGTTGTTGAGTTCAGCATTGATTGTTAAGCTCTATTCATTTTGGAGTTATTGAGTTAGAGGTTTTGGTTATGATATATGTATATATGTAGTTGACGGGTAAGTTGGGTCCCTGTCCATCCATATGATAGATGCTCTACTCTTAGAGGCTTGTACACCTTTGTTGTATGTTAGTATGTCTTTTATGGACATGTCGTCTTTGCTATTTAGTTGTTTTCTCAAACTGTGGCCTCATTGGCCTTGTATATACACCTATTTTTGGTAGTTCATCCTACAGATGGATATATGTTATGACCTTGTCTGTCTTGTTCAGGTTATCCTGGTTTCCTATACGTATGTATACATACACACACATACACACACACACACACACACATATATATATATATGGAGGCATTGTTGGCCCAAGGTCTACAAGTCCAGATTGTTTGGTTTTCATTGGTGTGCTCGGTCAAGTAAGGTACTATGTGCTAGTTTCACCTACCTATGTTTGGGGTATGACAGAGATGGTCATATTTCCAATAAAAAGTATGTTATTTGAGTTATATGGCTCATCTCAAAGGATATATTTATGTCAAGACATAGAAGATCATTAATATTTAACACGTGAAATTTTTGTAGAATAATGTTCTTCTATTATGTTTTAAGCAATGTAATGCAACCCTACTTTGAATGCTCTTTTCTCTGTCCATGCGAACCCTACCTAAAATCACCTAAATACTTAATCATGGATGCTCCAACCACTTTTCATCCTCCCTCGGTGGCTGGCCAAGTCTTCTCTTTAACCTTTTCTTCTCTATTCCCATCACTATATCAACCAAAAGTCTTATATCTCAATGAATCTAACTCTAACTCGTCGGTAAGGCATAATCACTAAGGGAAGGGGCCCTATTAACCTTCTCAATGATCAAAATTATATGTAAAATGTCACACTTGTGATAACAAAATATGATAGGGTACTAGTGGTTCTATGGTTGATATACCTATTATACCTATCAAGGAGGAAATTATTATTAATGGAGAACCTATTTTCAAATGGACAGAGGCAAAGATGGCTTGAATGGATGTGATTGAATATTTAAACTATGCTATCATAGGAAAATCTTCATATGGGTGGCCTTCAGTTGAAGAATTACGAAAAGTATACCTTTACAATGGGGCATGAAAGTTAAAATGCAAAGTTGGATTCTATCGTAATAGACATGTTTTGATTAATAGAGGATTTTTTTATATCATGTCAAAATGTTTGAAGTCGAATGATGGAGTAATATATTTGATTAGCCCACTTTATGATTCTAGATTTAAAATAAATGTTGAAACCTCACAAGCTATGGACTGGATATCATTTCCCATTCTTTGTCCACCTTGTTAGATTAAGCATTATAATCCCTGACTTATTTTGTTGGAAAGCCACTACAATTGGCTGTGGAAATTGTGAATAAGACAAGTCAAAGTTGCGCCTGTTAAAGTGCAGGTGAATCTACCATCTAGTTTACCAAAAAATTTCAATATGGAAATCATTGAAGAGACCACTAGGCTGAAAAGAACTTTAAAAGTGAGGATTCAATATGACCTCTTGCCGAAGTACTACACTAGATTAATACTACAAGGTCCTGCTAATGACGATTGTAGGATTATGTACCCTGAATTGGTGGACATGAGGATAAAATAGGACATTGAGAAAGGTAAATGTCAGAATTTGAGGGATGGTGATCAGCAAAACAATAGAAGAAAACAAAACAAGCAGAAACGAGTGAGAAATGTGCCTTCTAGAATTCTAACAAGTGGCAAGATAGAAAGGGGTCAAAATAGTTAGAACATAATAAAAAACTCTAAGGGGGGAAATAATGCAATAATTAATAAGGACATAAATGATATGGAAAAGGTGGTGACAACCAAAAACTACTTTATGAATTTAACAGAAAAGGAGAAGTAGAAGAGTAACAAGGAACAGAAGGTAACAAGGGCGAAAACAAAGAGATATGTTCTAAAACAAAATTGCTATAGGTAGAAAAAAATAAAGACATGAAGCACAGAGATGGAGGAAACCAACAACATCCAACTACTGTCTCCAATAAAGTTTGGGTAGCTAAATCTTAGGGTGATAGGCTAGAAAAATAAGAAAAGGTGGCAATTGAGGATGGTGAAATGTAATGCCTCGGAAACTCAAAGATTAGACCCGAAACTTAAAAATAAAATTTTTGCAGAAAATAGGAAAATTTGTCGCCGGGCACAGGACGGGTCGTTAAGTGACCCGTTTGAGGTTCCCACAAGTCGTGGGGTGAGTTGTTACTAGCTGGATAAGAATTTTCTAAGTTTGAGGCAGTGTACCTGACGGATGGTGACCATGAGTCGTGGTCACCACCAACGATTCGTTGGGTTGTCCGTGATGAACCCAGGTGACCAGATGACCAGAGCACTTCATGGGTTGTGTGATGAGGCGTGGCCACGAGGGATGAGTCATTAGGTCCCTCATGGTGACTTTAGTGACCTCCAGGCAGTAGACCCAACGAAAGGTCCCAAGGAGTCGTGGTCTTAACCAACGACTCATTGAGTAACTCGTTGGGACCCCGTCGACCAGATTTCAAATTTTAGCCCAGGGATATTTTTGTAATCTTATACTTATTTATTCCCTAAACTATTTCTTTTTAGGAAAAATTTCGGAGAATATTAGAGGGATTGAACAGTTTTTCCCCTCATTCCCCATATAAACTTTTAGAAAACGATCGTAGTTTCTTCTCAAGAATTCTTAGGAAAGACTAGAGCTTCACACCCATTGCAGCAGATTCAAGTTTCTCTCTCCGAGAAATTATTGTCAGGTAAGTGGGAATTAACAAGGGAATAGTTTTTCCCTTGTTTCCCCTAAATTTGCATAGTTTACTCTATAAATCTTGGCTTTGAATTTTTCTAATGTGAAGAGAATCCATGTAATTTTTCCTTGAATCCACATGGAATTATATTTATAATTGTTTTAGTTGTTGTTTCCATCAGTTAATGATTTATTTATGATTATTCCCACTAAAGTTGAATTCTAACCCTACAGACCTTTCAAATGTTAAGAAATTCCTTGATAGACCTCGTTGAATTCACGTGAAATATTTCTCTAAGTTAATTATAGTTATTTCTCATAGTTTGTGAATCCAACAATGAAAAATAGTGTGAGATGAAAATCTAGTCCTATTCAGTGATTTAGAAAATCCCAATTCTGCTCTAGTGTTTGAATATCAATTTTAGATTGAGATTGCAAACTTGTTGGAAAATCCCATGTTGCCTGTTGTATTGAATCTCCATTAGAGTATTTCCAACTCAGTTTAGCAAGAATGCTAGAATACTTAGTGTCAGTCAGAAATGTCAGCTGATTAGTTTGACTTCAGAAACCCCTGAGGTGTCAGTATCACCTCCCAGTTATCAGAATTAGATTAATATTCCAGTTTAGTGATCCACTAGGCAGTCACGAAATTTTAGTCATATAGCTCTATCCAGCCTTAGGACCCCAGTTCAAATTTTAGTTTGTTCTTAGACGGTTACGACGCTTCTAGAAGAGTATATATGACAAGTCTAGAACCCAGTTTCGGAATCTAGTCCGATAAGACTCTGAGGGTACTTTCAGTTATACATCCCTGACTAGTCTTGGACCCTAGTTTCGAGCTATCAACTTTGTATTCAGTTTAGGTTTTCCAATTGGCGTATGACTTAGCATCGAGAGGACCGGGGTTCCAGCACACCCAGGTTCCCAGAAATACGTTGCTAGTGTAGGTTTCAATATTTATAGGCCTAATCGGCCCCAGACTTTTATGATCACCCAGTTCATGCTTTTATAACCTAGAAAGGTATATTGGGTCCTAATGGTGGGGTGTATACATCGGACTCCACGTTAAGCTCACATGGTTACATGTTGGTTAGGGACTCTCCCACTAGTTAGTTTAGTTCAGTTCGGTTCAGTCATTTCAGTTCAGTTCAGTTCAGTTTAGGCAGTTCAGTTCAATACAGTTCAGTACAGTTCAGCTCAGTTCAGTTTCGTTCAGATCAGATCAGACTTAGATTTAGAAGATGTTTTGACCATCAGATAGGCTCTTTCAGACCACCCCAGTTATTTCAGTTATATAGTTTAGTAGTTTTAGTTGGTCATTGCATGTCTCTCAATTCAGCATTTCCTATTATTTACTTCTGTGTGTTATGTTTCTCTTACTTACTCAGTACATTCAAAGTACTGATGCATACTTTTATGTTGTATCATTTTATGATACAGCTGCAGGATCACAGTCCCAGCCTTGTTAGTCATTTACTCCTCGAAGACCTCAGCTTGTGAATTGGTGAGTCCTCATCCTCCGAGGATGAAGATTTACCATATGTGTTATGATTTCATTTCTTTCAGTTGATTTAGAGCTAGCTGGGGGTTTGTCCCAGCAGTTCATCAGACCTAGTGGCTTCATACTTAGACTCGGTTTTCATACTTTGTTATTTTCTTGTAGCCTTGTAGTTTGTTCAACTATTTCTAGTATTATGATTCAATATATTTCTATCAAATATTTATATTCTTGCTACAAAATTCTGTTGTATGTATTTTTATAACTCAGAGTCCCAGTGTATGATAGACCAGGGGTTGACTTGGGGTCACTTGTGGCTTCAAGTAACATGTTCCGTCCAGGGTGTAAACTCAGGGCGTGACAAACTTGGTATCAGAGACCATGGTTTAGAGTATCCTCGAATGTCTGAAATCCGTATCGAGTAGAGTCCTCTTCATGGGTGTGAAGCGCGCCACACTTATGAGGAGTCTAGAGATGTCATTAGGAAACTTCCTTTTATTTCATACTCCTTATTGTGCGTTGAAATTCAGTTCCAAAAAATCATTTCCTAACTCGTGCTCTGCTTCTTCTTATTGAAATATGCCTCCACGATGCAGAAACGAAAGGAGGGACGGAAATTTCCAATGGACTACTCCACCAGCCCCGGCGGCCCCACAGGACGATTCGGTGTCAACAACTGAATTGAGGGCGGCCATTCAGTTGCTCTCCCAAACCATGACTAATCAGGTGAACCAACAAGTGGTTTCATTTAACAAGAATGGGTCCGCAACAGCTGCTAGGGTGCGGGACTTCAGAATGAACCCTCCATCTTTCCAGGGATCCAAGGTAGGGGAGGACCCCCAAGAGTTCATAGAGGAAATTAGGAAAATTACCTGTATTATGTGTGTCATCTCCTCCAAGAGTGCTGACCTGGTTTCCTACTAGCTAAAAGGGGTAGCCCGAGTCTGATATAAGCAGTGGAAGGAGGGGCGGCTAGCGAGAGCAGGACAAGTGGAGTGGGAGGAGTTTAACACCACTTTTCTAGACAGATTTTTTCTAGGGGAGCTCAGGGAAGCCAAGGTAGAAGAGTTTATGAACTTGAGGCAGGGGAACAGAACAGTGGAGGAGTATGCTCTGGTGTTTACCAGGTTTTCTAGATATGCTCCGTAGATGGCGGCCGAGCCAAGGGCTCGTATGCTGAAGTTTGTGAATGGGGTGTCAAACCTGGTCCTCAAGGAGTGTAGGACCGCGATGCTGATCAAAGATATCGACCTTTCCAATTTGATTATTTATGACCAACAAATCGAGACTGAAAAACAAAGGGACATGGAAAAAAATAATAAGTGGTATAAGACTGGACAGTCAGATCATGCCTACCAGAGGTAAGGAGGGAGCAATCTCCCAAAGTAGCAGTAGCAGCAGTAATAGCAGCCGAGGGCTCCAATACCTAGCTCAGCCAACACCCCTACCTTTCTGTCCCGCGAGGACCGGAGGGGTGGAGCATCTGGCTCTTAGTCTTAGAGATACAGTGCCAGGAACATATATCCAACTTGCCCCACGTGCGGAAAGAACCACTCGGGAAATTGTCTTCAGGGTCAAGAGTGCTATTTTGGTTATGGATAGCTCGGATATCGGCTTAGAGAGTGTCCTTCAGCAAGACGATGGAGGTCACAATCCACCACCTCAGTAGCTCCAATAGGCCGACCATCTCAACAGGCTAACATATCAGGTACGGAGGGAGGTCAATGCCAAAATTGTTTTTATGCATTATCATCTCGTCAGGACCAGGAGAACTCACCAGATGTGGTCATGGGTATGTTACGTCTTTTCCACCTAGATGTATATGCCTTTCTTTATTGGGGGGCCACAATATAATTCGTGACTTCCTACGTAGCAGTCCAGTTCGATATCAGTCTAGAAGTATCATCAGAACCCTTCTTGGCCTCTACACAAGTTGGCGAGTCAGTTAGAGCCAGTCGGGTGTATAGAAACTGTCCAATCTAAGTCTATAATAAAGTCATTCCAGGTGACCTTGTAGAGTTAGACATGGTCGACTTCGACCTCATTCTTGGCATGGATTAGTTACACTCCGGTTATGTATCAGTTAACTACATAACTAGGGTTGTCAGTTTTAGTTCCCTAACGAACCAGCTCTAGAATGGTCGGGTAGTAGTTCAGCGCCAAAGGGTAGGTTTATTTCCTACGTTAAAACTAAGAAAATTATTTCTAAGGGATGCATTTATTCATATAGTTCGGGTCAAGGACTTGGATTTTGAGACCCCAACTATCCATTCAGTCCCAATTGTCAAAGATTTTCCAGATGTGTTTCCCAAAGATCTCCCTAGAGTCCTTCTTGAGCGGGAAATTGACTTCAGTATAGACCTTATTCCAAATACTCCGCCCATCTTCATCCCTTCTTATATAATGGCTCCAGCTGAGCTTAAGGAGTTGAAAGAGCAGCTAAAAGACCTTCTTGATAAGGGTTTTATCAGGCCCAACATCTCTCTTTGGGGTGCTCCAGTTCTATTCGTGCGAAAGAAAGACGGTACCCTCAGAGTGTGCATCGATTACCGTCAGTTGAATAAGGTCATAGTCAAGAATAGGTATCCCCTACCCAAAATTAGTGATACATTCGACCAACTTCAAGGAGCCAGTTGTTTCTCCAAAATAGATCTCAGGTCGGGGTATCATCAGCTAAGAGTCAAAAAGTGTGACATACCAAAAACAACTTTCATAACTCGGTATGTCACTATGAGTTTGTAGTGTTGTCCTTTGGAATCACAAATGCCCCTGTAGCCTTTATGGACCAGATGAACAGAGGTTTCAAGCAGTATCTAGATATGTTCATCATTGTGTTTATCGAAGACATCCTGGTGTACTCTAGAAATGAGGGAGACCATGCTAATCACCTAAGAATAGTGCTTCAGATACTCAGAGACCGACTACTATTCGCCAAGTTCAGTAAGTGTGAAATTTGGTTGAAGTCCGTGACTTTCCTGGGTCATGTGGTCTCGGGGGAGGGTATTCAGGTTGATCCTCAAAAGATTGAAGCCATGAAATACTGTCCTAGACCCACCTCTCCAACCGAAATTAGAAGTTTCTTGGGTCTAGCCGGTTATTACCAAATCTTTGTAGAAGATTTTTCCTCTATAGCGTCTCCACTGACTAGACTCACTCAGAAGAAGGTGAATTTCAATGGTCAGATACGTGTCAGAAGAGTTTCCAGGAGTTAAAAACTCAACGCACTATTGCTCCAATATTGACTCTACCAGAAGGATCAGATGGATTTTTAGTATATTGCGATGCCTCTAGAGTTGGACTCGATTTCCTTTTGATGCAGCGGGGCAGGGTGATAGCCTACACCTCCAAATAGATCAAGGTTCATGAGAAGAATTATCCAACACATGACTTGTAGTTGGCAGTGGTAGTGTTTGCATTGACAATATGGAGGCATTATCTATACGGGGCTCACGTTGATGTTTTCACTCATCATAAGAGCCTCCAGTATGTATTCATCCAGAAGGACTTAAATCTTCGCCAAAGGAGGTGGTTGGAACTCCTAAAGGATTATGACATGAGCGTGCTATATCACCCGGGCAAATCCAATATGGTGGTTGGCGCCCTAAGCAGAGTGTCTATGGGTAGCGTGGCTCATATTGACGAAGGCAAAAGGGAGATGGCAAAGGACATCCACAATCTAGCTCAGTTAAGGGTGTAGTTGGTTAACTCAACTGAGGGTGGAGTGGTGGTGCAAAGCGGGTCAGACTCTTCCTTGGTTGTGGAAGTTAAGTCCAGACAGGATGAAGATCCCATCTTTCTTAATCTAAAGGAAGCGGTTCTCAGGAAAGAGGTTGAGGCTTTCTCAAAAGGGGGAGATAGTGTGCTCCATTATCAGGGCGGATTGTGCGTACCGGATGTCGGTGACGTGACACAATAGATATTGGCTGAAGCACACAGCTCGAGGTACACTATCCACCCTGGTGCTACGAAAATGTACTGCGATCTGCAAGATATTTACTAATGGAATGGTATGAAGAGAGACATTGTCGAGTTTGTAGCCAAGTGCCCGAACTGCCAGTAAATTAAGGTGGAGCATCAAAGACCGAGAGGTATGACCCAAGATATTAGCATGCCCACGTGGAAGTGGGAAGAAATAAATATGGACTTTATTACAAGTCTACCTCGGACTTGCCGTCAACATGATTCCATATGGGTAGTTGTGGATCGGATGACTAAGTCAGCACATTTTCTCCCAGTTAAAACGATGGACTCAGCTGAGGACTATGCTAGACATTATATCTGAGAATTGGTCAAGATTCATGGGGTGCCATTATCCATTATTTCATACAGAGGAACCCAGTTCACCTTACATTTCTGGGAGTCTTTTTAGAAGGGATTGGGCACCCGGGTCAAGATCAGCACAACTTTTCACCCGCAGACAGATGGGCAAGCTGAGCGAACTATTTAGACCCTAGAAGATATGTTAAGGGAAAGCGCGATCCATTTAAAGGTAGTTGGGATGACCATTTTCCTCTTACTGAGTTTGTGCACAACAACAACTACAACTCCAGTATCCAAATGGCACTATTCGAGGCATTGTATGGTAGGAGGTACAGATCTCCCATTGGGTGGTTTAAAGTGGTTGAAGCTGCTATAATCGGGCCACACTCAGTGATGAAGCTATTCAAAAGGTACAGCTCATCAGAAAAAGATTGAAAACAACTTAGAGCTGTTAGAAATCTTATGCTGATGTGAGGAGAAGAGAATTGGAGTTTTCTGTGGACGACTAGGTCTATCTAAAAATTTCGCCCATGAAAGGGGTGATGAGGTTTGGGAAGAAGGGAAAGCTCATTCCAAGATATGTTGGACCCTACAGAATTCTGAGGCGAATTGGCAAGGCAATTGATGAGATGGAGTTACCTTCAGAGTTGGCATCCGTACACCTTGTATTCCATGCGTCACTTTTGAGGAAGGGCATCGGAGATCCAACTTCAGTTGTGCCATTGGATAGTGTAGAAATAAAGGATAGTCTCTCATATGAGGAGGTCCCAGTCCAGATCCTTGACCGTCAGGTTCGTAAGCTAAGGAACAAGGAGGTAGCTTCATTCAAGATCTTGTGGAGAAATCAGCAGGTTGAGGGAGCTAAGTGGGAGGCTAAAGTAGATATGATGGCCAGATACCCACACTTGTTCTCTACTGACTCTGTTATAGCTTGAGATAACAGTATTGCTCTAGAAACCAATTTAGTTTTTAGGTGCAATTCGTGTGTTTAAGTTTCCTTTATGATTTTGGATGTCTGTATGAAAACTGAATTCGGTTCAGCTATGTATTTTGAAACTTGGGTAGTCATTCTGTCAGTTTTGATGTAAATGAGCAGTATTTGTATATTATGAAGGTTATTATCTACTTTCCTATGTGTTTTCCAATATTTGAGGATGAATTTCCAAAGGGGGAGATATTGTAATGCCCCGAAAACTCAAAGATTAGACCCGAAACTTAAAAATAGAAAATTTGCAGAAAAATGGAAAATCTGACACCAGGCATAGGAAGGGTCGTTAAGTGACTCGTTGGAGGTGCCCAAGAGTCCTGGAGTGAGTCGTTACTAGCTGGATGAGAATTTTCTAAGTTTGAGGAAGTGTACCTAACAGATAGTGACCACGAGTATGGTCACCACCAATGATTCGTTGGGTTGTCTGTTTTGAACCCAGGTGACAAGATGACCAGTGCAATTCACGGGTCATGTGACGATTCATGGCCACGAGGGACGAGTTGTTAGGTCCCTCATGGTGACTTCAGTGATATCCAGGAAGTAGACCCAATGAGAGGTCTCAACCAACGACTCATTGAATGACCTGTTGGGATCCCGTCGACCAAATTTTAGATTTTAGCACAAGGATATTTTTGTAATTTTTTACCTATTTAGTCCCTAAACAACGTTGTTTTAGGAAAAATTTCAGAGAATATTAGAGGGATTGAACAGTTTTTCCGATCGAAGCCCTCATTTTCCTTCCAATTAGTGAGATTCAATCTCTTACTTGTGAAATTGTGGTCAATCCCACATAAACTTTTAGAAAACGATCGTAGTTTCCTCTCAAGAACTCTCAGACAAGACTAGGGCTTCACACCTATTGCAGCAGATTCAAGCTTCCTTCTCTGGGAAATTATTGCCAGGTAAGTAGGAATTCAACAAGGGAGTAGTTCTTCCCTTTTGTCCCCGAAATCTCTCTAGTTTACTCTATAAATCATGGCCCTGAGTTTATTGAATGTGAAGAGAATCCACGAAATTTTTCCTTGAATCCACATGGAATGATATTTATAATTGTTTTAGTTTTTTTTTCCATCAGTTAATGATTTATTTATGATTATTCCCACCAAAGTTGAATTCTAGCCCTATAGACCTCTCAAATGTTAATAAATTCTTTGATAGACCTCGTTGAATTCACGTGAAATATTCCTCTATCTTAATTATAGTTATTTCTCCCAGTTTGTGAATCCAACAATGAAAAATTTTGTTAGATGAAAATCTAGTCCTGTTCTGTGATTTAGAAAATCCCAATTCTACTCTAGTGTTTGAATCTCAATTTTAGCTTGAGATCGCAAACTTGTTGGGAAATCCCATGTTGCCAGTGGTATTGAATCTCCATTAGAGTATTTCTAGCTTAGTTTAGCAAGAATGCTAGAATACTCAATGTGAGTTAGAAATGTAAGCTGATCAGTTTGACTTCAAAAACCCCTGAGGTGTCAGTATCACCTCCCAGTTATCAGAAGAAGATTCAGAATCCAGTGTAGTGGTCCACTAGGCGGTCATGAAATTTTAGTCATATAGCTCTGACCAGCCTCAGGACCCCAGTTCAAATTTTAGTTTGTTCTTAGACGGTTCAAACGTTTCTAGATGAGCAACTCTGACCAATCTAGAACCCAGTTTCAGAATCTGGTTCGATAAGACTCTTGGGGTACCTTCAATTATACATCCCTGACTAGTCTTGGACCCAGTTTTGAGCTATCAGCTTAGTATTCAGTTTAGGTTTTCTAGTGGGAGGAAGACTTAGCACCGAGAGGACTAGGGTACCAGCGCACCCAGGTTCTAAGAACTACGTTGCCAGTGTAGGTTTCAGTATTTATTGGCCTAATTGGCCCCAGACTTTTGTGATCACCAAGTTCATGCTTTAACACCCGGGCAAGGTATATGGGGTCCTACAGTGGGGTGTTTATATCAGACACCACGTCTAGCTCACGTGGTTACATGTTGGTTAGAGACTCTCCCACTAGTTAGTTTAGTTAGTTCAGTTCAGTTCAGTTCAGTTAGTTCAGTTTAGTTCAGTTCAGTACAGTTTAGCTTAGTTTAGTTTCGTTAAGATAAGATCAAACTCAAATTTAGAAGATGTGTTGACCATCAGACAAGGTCTTTTAGACCACCCTAGCTATTTCAATTATTCAGTAGTTTTAGTTGGTCATTGCATGTCTCTCAGTTTAGCCTTTCCTATTATTTACTTCTATGAGTTATGATCCTCTTACTTACTCAGTACATTCAAAGTACTGATGCATACTTTTATGCTATATCATTTTATGATACAGCTGCAGGATGACAGTCCCAACTTCGTTAGCCATTTACTCCTCGAAGACCTCAGCTTGTGAATTGGTGAGTCCTCATCCTCTAAGGATGAAGATTTATTATCTGAGTTATGATTTCATTTCTTTCAGTTTATTTAGAGCTAGCTAGGGGTTTATCCCAGTAGTTCATATGACCTCGTGGCTTTTAGACTTAGACTCAGTTTTTAGACTTTGTTGTTTTCTCACAACCTTATAGTTTGTTCGACTATTTCTAGTATTATGATTTAGTATATTTCTATCAAATATTTATATTCTTTCTAAAAAATTCCACTATGTGTATTTTTGTTACTTAGAGTGCTAGTGTATGATAGACCAGGGGTTGACTTGGGGTCACTTGTGACTTCAAGTACCGTGTTCCGTCCAGGGTGTAAACTCGGGGCATGACATGAAATTACTAATGTGGTTGCAAAAGGTGTTGAAGAGGAGAAGGAGAACAAATTTGAGCAAAAGACCTATGAAGAGATAGAGAATAAGTAGTTTTCACCATAGATAGTGATACACAAGGAAGATGACAATGGTAAGAGTAACTACGGGAGTAATGAGCCATAAATAAAAGTGGTTATTACATACCTAGTGCAACACCTTGTACTTTTGGATATGGTTTGGACCATTAGACATGTGAATTAGACACTAAACTAGTGAATATTATTGTACCTAGGTGTAAGGATCAATTCTTAAGTGAAAAGGGTGTTGAATATAAATTCAAGCCCTGAGGTAACTCTAGAACAAAGTTGGGTTAAAAGTTTCCCTACCGATGAAGTTTTTCGAAAAATCATATGCAAGGTCCAACATCAAACAAGAATAGATCCAAAATATGATGATTTATGTGGTGTATTACCTATAGGATTAATTATCTATTATTCTAGTTTCTAATACATCAAACCGTTTATCATTTGAACCTTTATATGAGAAGTTATGACCATTTTACAAGAAGGTAGCAGAGCAGAGATTTCACTGGAAATTCTGCAGCCAAAATTCCCATTCTATGAACCACAGAATGGGGCATCATAGTCTTAGGCATTCTATAAACTTTTTCAACCAAAGTGAAAAATGCATAACCATTTTGTTGTCCGCAGAATGGACCGTAGAGTAACTAACATGACTTTTTTAAACTCTTCTCGAATTTTTTAATCTATTTTTCACTCCAATCAGACCTAGGATGATTTTCTCTCCTCTTCTCAACTCCAACACTAAGGAATGTTCCTCTCATGTATTCCTAAGTAATTTTAAGAACTCCTAATTTATATTTATAAATTCCTAACAAGATTCTACACCAAAATCATAGGGTTTTCAAGATAAACCCAAATCAAGGTTCAAGAAAGGTTTTAGGTATTCCTCTTCTTAAAAGATCAAATTTTGTAAGGGTATCTCAAGTGCGGAAACACATTATTTTATTCCCCACACTATGTTTCATGAAATTTTTACATAAAACCCTTCTTCTTGAATTATTAGTGTAAGGTCCAGAATGTTATATCTATGATAAACGGTTTTCAAAACCCTATTGGTTCCAATGTATGTATTAGTATCATTCTTGATGTTTATGAGTTGTATGAATCATTTTATGAAAAGAGACAACTTTATGAATTATGAATTCTTTCTAAATGAGAAATTTCAATAATTTTTATGAACAATGATTATGATATGATGATTTATGAATTTTAAAAGTCTTATGATATCGATAAAATATGATTATGATGATAATGGCTTATAACTATGAGCTTGATTTCTAAATTATGATTACTAAACCACACTTCAAAATAAAAGGATAGTAATATTAATAACCGAGAAGGCTTCATGGCTGGAATTATGTGTGCCAATGTTGGATGATGGATTATTTTCATTGGTTCGGGTGACTCCTATACGCCCCTAGTATAGTCTGTTAAAGATCGTTGCTAGCAACTATGATATGTATGTCTCATACCCCGACAAGATATGAGATGGTTTAGTTGATCGAGCAGAGATCGAACTCCATATTTACATGGTGATTTATGTCGGTTAAATAAAGAACCTTCCGTGATGAATTAATGAATAAGTCACAATATTAGTTTTATAATAAATAGTAAAACAAACAAACAAATAAAAATATGATTTTTTTTATTATTTGAATTTTCTATATAATTAATACATAATTTAATAACTTAATTTACGGTTATGAAACTAGTTGTGTGATTTTAGTGTTACAAATGATTAGTTGTTTTTATTTTACAATGATGAAAAATATGACATTCTAAAGGGTCGACCAACTGATTTCATAGTCTTGTTTTCCTTCATACTAGGTATATATTTTTGGTTGTCCTCTCTATTATTAGTTATGCTTATATTTCATTTTTCCATTTTACATAGAGTACGATCCTATCCACTCACATCCCTTTTACTGGAGGCACTGCATTATTACGCAATGCAGACTCAGGCACTCATATGGACAATCGAGTTACACGCAAGAATTCTCTTTTAGTCAGCTATTGTTATTTTGGGCTTATTCTTTTATTCACTCTTGCTAAATATTGATTAAGAGGTATAACAGGTGCCTTGTCCCGGTAAAACAGTATTCCATTTGTGATAGAGGCTTCAACGATTATTTTTCATATTGATGTAAAACTTGGCAAGTCTTTTTTTATAAATTGAGTGTTTTGATATATAAAGCTTAAGTCTTTGATATTTCTTTGATGTTAGATTATGCTAATGATGTTCTCCATGTTATGTGGATCGCTTAGGCCAGCAGTGGCATAGAGTGCTGACCACGCCTAGGACCAAGGTCTAGCGCGAAAAACTTGGTCTTAAGTCCCTAGTTTCAAGTTTCTTTGGGAGTCTATGAAGCCGTGTCTAGTAGAGTGTAACTTATAAGTGTGAAGCGCGCCACTCTTATAATTTAGAAGCTACATGGGATATAAGAAGGTTACTCTTCTTTCATACTCTAGATCATGGTATAGAGTTGAAGTCTAAGTGAATAAACATTCACATTTTTGCATTTCTTACAGAAATGCCTGCTAAGAGAAAGAGAGCCTCAAGCCAAAGGGCTAATGCCACCAACGAGGCAAACTCTAGTGAACCTCATGGAGTTCAAACGAGGTCTCAGGGTCGTTCAGCAGGTAAGATTACTCGTACTTATCTCCCACTGACAGAGATTCCTATGGGGAACCCTAAGACATATGTACCACCCTATAATATGATCGATCCATATATAAGAGCTATTCGGATGCTTACCCAATTTGTTGCAGTATAGTCTCAACATCAAGGTACGCTATAGCAGAGTGAGAGATCTTATTAGGGTTCGACTACATCTAGGATTAGATATTTCCTCTGGATGAATCCACCAGTTTTCATGGGGTCCAAGCCACAGAAGGATTCCCTAAGTTTTATTGATAAGGAGTAGAGGATTTTATGAGTCATGCACGCTAGTGAGATAGAGGCAATTGAATTTGCCTCTTATCAACTAAAGGATATAACTACTACATGGTATGAGCAGTGGGAATTATCCCGAGGGGAAGAGGAAGTCCCTGCACTGTGGGATGATTTTATTGATGCGTACATCAATCACTTCCTACAAATGGAGCTAAGGGAAGCTAGAGCTAAGGAATATATAGTTGTCAAAGAGGGCTCTATGAGTGTGAGAGAGTATAGTCTTAAATTCCCACAGCTTCCGTAGTATGCTCCAGAGATTGTTTCTAATATGCGGGCAAGAATGTGTTTTTATGTATATGGTTTGGGAACACACTTGACCAATGAATATATTGTTCCTTGCCGAATAAGGAGATGAATATTTCCAAGTTAATTGCTTAAGGCAAATAGATGGAAGACTTAAAGTTGAGGATTATAGCAGATCGAGAAAGTAAATAGAACAAGAAGGCCAAGTCAACTGACAATAATAACTGAAACACTGGCTGAAATTTCTTTAATAGGTGGTCATCAGACAAGTCACCATCTACCATGAGTGCAGCACCTCCTAGATATAGGAATGATAGGCATGGTCTAAATGGACAAATCTAGAACTCTAGAGCATTGGGCCCTCAATCATAAGGTGGTGTTGCATAGAGTAATTCACAGAAACTTTCCTATAATAGGTGTGGTAAGAGGCACGTAGGAGAGTGTCTTGTATATGTTATGGCCACGGTCTAAGTGGTCATATTTAGAGAGATTGTATGTCATCCAAACAGCATGATAGTTGTAATGCAACTTCATCCAGAATGTAGCAACCACTCAGACAGCAACTTCACGTGATTCTTAGGCCCCAACAGGGAGAGGTAATAATAGAGGCGGAGGATAGGCTCACCTATATGATTTATCTGGTCGACAGGACCTAGAGGCATCCCCAAATATTTCTACAGGTATAAAGGATTTCACTTATGATGTTTATGTGCTAATGGATCCTGGATCCATATTGTCTTGTGTGACCCCTTATGTTGCTAAAAAGTTTGGGCTAGAAGCCAAATGATTCCATGAACCATTCTCTATATCCACTTCAAGTGGTGAGTTAATTTATTGCTAAATGCATCTATAGAGGTTGTACGATTACGGTGGGGCAGAGCCACGTCGACTAATCTAGTTAAATTAGAAATGGTCAACTTTGAAATCATTATGGGGATAGATTGGAATCATGTTATTCTACTATTAATTTTATAACTAAAGTGGTGTTCTAGTTTTCTAATGAGTCAGTCTTAGAATGGAAGGACAACTATGTTATGCGAAAGGGTAGTTCATTTTCTATCTTAGAGCTAGAAAGCTAATTTCCAAGATATTCTTGTATCATCTGGTTTAGGTAAGGGACACTGATGCTAAAGCACATCCCTTCAGTCTATACCTATCGTTAATGAATATCCAAAGGTGCTTCTAGATGAACTTCTAGGGATCCTTACAGATAAGGAGATTTATTTCAGATTAACTTTTTTGCAGTACCAATCCAATATCTGTTTCTCTATGTAGAATGGCACTATAAAAATTGTAAAAATTGAAGGAACAATTAAAGGACCTACTTGACAAGGGATTCATTCAACCTAGTGTCTCACTGTGGGGAGCTCCAGTCATGTTTATCCAAAAGAAGGATGGGTCATTATATATGTGCATTGACTAATTATAGTTGAACAAGGTCAGTATAACGAATAAATGTCCACTTTTGAGGATAGATGACTTGTTTGATCAACTACAAGGTGCCAAGTGTTTCACTAAGATTGACCTCAGATCAAGTTATCACTAATTGAAGTTTAGAGAAGAAGATATTTTGAAATTAGCCTTCAAGACTTTATATGGATATTTTGAGTTCCTTATAACGTCTTTTGGGTTGATGAATTCCCCCATTGCTTTTATAGACCTCATTAATACTCAAGTCTTATCTCAACCTATTTGTGATTGTCTTCATTGATGACATATTAATGTACTAAAGGAATGAGGCTGAATATGCAGACCAACTCAGTGTAGTATGGTAAAATCTTCAAGATTGTTAGTTATATGCAATGTTTCCAGAGTGTGAGTTTTGGTTAAACTTAGGTGCATTCCTAGGCCACATGATATTTGGTAAAGGTATCAGGGTTGATTCGTAGAAGACAAAATCGGTAAAATATTAGCCCAAACTAACAACTCCTACAGATATTAGGAGCTTCATAGGTTTTGTGGGATATTATAGATGGTTTATAGAGGGGTTCTCATCCATATTTGCCCCATTGACTAAAGTGACTCAGAAAAAAATCAAGCTCCAATTGGCAAATACATGAGAGAAAAGTTTTCAAGAATTAAAGACCACATTGACTATAACTCTAGTTCTAGCTTTACCAGAGGGAACTGATGGGTTCATGGTTTACTATGATGCTTCAGGAATAGGTCTTGGTTGTGGTTTGATGCAAAATGGGAAGGTTATAACTTATTCTTCTAGGAAGTTAAAGATCCATGAAAGAACTACCCAATAGATGATTTGGAATTGGCTATTGTAATGGTTGCGCTTAAGATGTAGCGTCATTGTTTGTTTGGAGTTCATATGGATATCTTCATATACCATAAAAGTCTCCAACACATTTCATACAAAAAGAGTTGAACCTCAGGCAAAGAAGATGGCTTGATTTGTTTAAAGATTATGATTTTGAGATCTTTTATCATCCAAATAAGGCTAATGTTGTAGTCAATGCTCTATGTTGATTGTCCATGGAAAGACTGGCTTATATTAAAGAAAGTAAGAGGGAATTAGCCAGAGATGTTCACAGATTGGCTATCCTAGTCTGCTAGTTAGACTCCGACGATGGCCATATGGATGTTCAGCATAGGGTGGAACCATCCCTAGTAGTAGAAGTGAAGAAAAAACAATATGAAGATCCAATCTTTCTCAAGTTTAAAGAAGAAATTCACAAGAAAAATACTATGGCTTTTGAACAAAGAGAAATGGTACTTTAAAATACAAGGGCAGATTATGTATCCTAGATATGGACAATCTACATAAGAAGGTGATGGCTGAAGCGCACAACTCCAGATATTCTATCCACCTAGGTTCTAGTAAAATGTACCATGGTCTAATGCAGAGCTATTGGAGGAAAGGTATAAAGAAGAACATAGCAGAATTGTGGCCGAATGTCCAAATTGTCAATAGGTAAATGTGGAGCACCATAGGCTCAGTGGCCTAGCACAGAATATTGAACTTTTCGTGTGGAAATAGGAAATGATAAACGTGGACTTCATAATAGGTTTACCTCGCTTATTTGGGAAACAAGATTTGATTTTAGTAATTGTGGATTGACTTCAGAATCTTGATTTCCATATGAGCCAAATTTGGGGCTACGATGACACATCCATAATTTATTTTGATGACTCCTTCGAGAGTCATGAAGAGGATCCCTTCTCTTCTTGTTTAGTTTTCACAACAAGAAGGGGGAAGGTGTTGCGGACATAACCCCACATGATTATAGAAGAAGACATACATGATGATGAAAAATAATGTCCAAATTTGGATGTAGCACCAAATGTAGGATGAAGCATCAAGTGAGAAAGTAGCTAAAGAAATTAAGGTGGAGGACCCACTCCCCTCACTCTAGCACCCATTCCTAAGCCTCCATTTCCTTAACGAGTTAAAAAAAAGCACAATGATGAAGGAATACCTAAGTATTTTGAGTTTTTGAAACAAGTACCCTTGAACATTCAATTTATTGAAGCCATCAAGGAGATTCCAGGATTCACTAAGTATTTGAAGATATTGATCACAAGGAGGCTACCATTTGAGAATGTAGAGCTGATTCCGTTGACCTACCTGGTGAGTGCTATCATCACCGGCATTAATATTGGAAAGAAAGGGGATCCAAGTGCGTTCACTGTACCTTGAAGAATTGGGAGTTGTGATTCCGTACATGACCTATGCAACAATGGAGCAAGTATCAACTTGATACCGTTATCAATCTTCAATTTCACAGGATTAGGCCACCTTCGACCCACTAGTATGTGGTTACAAATGGCTAATCAACAAATCAAGCTGCCGGTAGGGATTATTAATGATATTTTGGTGCAAGTAGGAAAGTTCATGATTTCTGCAGATTTCTTGGTGATAGAATGCGCAGTGGATGCAGAAGTTCCCATCATATTGGGGTGCCCATTTCTAGCCACCGATGATTTTTTGATGCATTCTGAGCATAATAAAGTCAAGTTCCTTGTGAACAATGATGAGGTTTTATTTAAAGTGGATAAGTCTATGACACTTCCATGAACCTTTGCATTCAAATCGATGCTTGATGAGTTGGCTGATGTAGATGAATGTGACCTAGGAGGAGTTGTTACTATTATCTTCGGAGCCTAATGATCTTAATGATGACACGAAAGCAAGCGGGGAGGCAATGAATGCACTTGAAAGGATTGAACATTATCCTTACATTCTGAGAAAGTAATTATTTGATCTTTAAAATCAATCGACTCCTCCAGCTAAACCCTCCATTGAGGAGCCTTCAAAGTTGGAATTGAAACCTTTACCATCTTATCTTCACTACAAGTTCATAGGTCCGAAGGAAACTCTATCTGTCATCAAATCATCATTCCTAAATGAGAAACAGGTACAAAAGGTGATCAAAAAGGTCCAACAACATCAGAAGGCTATTGGATAGACCATAAAAGACATCTGTGGCATTCCGCCCAGCGTCTATGAGCATAAGATTATATTAGAGGAAGGAAATTATCCTAGTATAGAGCACCAACGAAGATTGAATCTAGCTATGCAATAGGTAATAAAGAAGGAGATCATCAAATGGTTAGATGTTGGAGTGGTTTACCCCATTTTTGACAGCCAATGGGTGAGTCCAGTACAATGTATACCAAAGGAAGGAGGAATAATGGTGGTTAAAAATGAGCACAATGAGTTAGTCCCTACATGAACTGTCATGGGTTGGAGAGTATGCATGGACTATTGAAAGCTTAATGCAGCTACTTGCAAGGACCATTTTCCCATGTCTTTCATTGATCAAATGTTAGACTGGTTGGCAAGGTAAGATTTATATTACTTTCTTGATTGTTATTGAGGATAAAATCAAATCAATATAACTTTAAAGGACAAAGAGAAAATGACTTTTACATGTCCTTATGGGACCTTTGCATCTAGTAGGATGCCTTTTGGTTTATGCAATGCCCCAGCAATGTTTTAAAGATTCATGTTTGTTATCCTCTCAGAGATGGTGGAGGATTTCCTAGAAGTCTTTAGGATGACTTCTTTGTGGTGGGTGACACATTTGATAAATGCTTAGACCATCTGGGTCAAGTGTTGAAGCGGTGTATAGAGACCAACCTTATGCTAAATTGGGAAAAATGCCACTTCATGGTCAAGTAAGGAATCATGCTCGGGCATAAGATCTCCAAGAAGGGGATTGAGGTGGATCAAGCTAAAGTTATTATTTCAAATCTTCCAACCAATATTGGTGAAAGGTGTAAGGATTTTCCTCGGTCATGATGGCTTCTATGGGAGGTTTATTAAGGACTTCTCAAAGATTGCCCAGCCTATGTGTAAACTCCTTTAGAAGGATGCCATGTTCATCTTTGATGATTCATGTTTGAAGGTATTTGAGGAACTGAAGAGGCGATTGAGCACGATGCCTATCATTACTACTCCCGATTGGTAACTACCTTTTGAACTCATGTGTGACGCTAGTAGGATGGCCATTGGAGAAGTATTGGGATAGAGACACAACAATGTTATGCATCCCATTAGCTCAAATGAACTACACTGTCATAGAATAATAACTATTTGCCATTGTTTATGACTTCGAACAGTTCAAGTCATATTTTATTGGATCAAAGATGACAGTTTACACCGATCATGCTGCTTTGAGGTGCTTAATGACAAAAAAGGATGCAAAACCTTGGTTGATCCAGTGGGTGCTTTTGCTATAGGAATTTGATTTTGAGATGAAGGACTATAAGGGAATAGAAAATCAGGTGGCTGATCATTTGTCCTGACTTAATGAAGCTAGAATGTCACGGGCTTAACTTTTCAAGGCCGTGAGACAGCTTAAGGTGGCTAAACTTCCACTCAAGCTTTAGTCCTCTTGCTTCTTATGAGGCACAAAATGTGCTAAGGATCGGATGGCAAGTCAAAGAAGGCAAGAAGTAAGGAAGACAAGATGTTTGAGGCCAAATAGCCCTTTTACTTCACTATATATTAACAAATCTGAACAAGTGAAGAATGTGAAGACTGATTACAAAGGCTGCCCCTTGAGACCTATTTATACTACATACAAGTCCCTACACTACGTGCCATGTGGCTGTGCCAATGTGGCTATGGCAGGCAAGTCAGGCATGCTGGCATGATTGCTGTGGCAGGTAAGTCAGGCATGCTTGCCGTGGCAGGCAGTGTCAGGCGGCTATGGCAGGCAATATCAGGCACGCTGTGTCAGAGTCAGGCATGCTGCGTCAGGCGTGCAGGCAGGTCATGTCAGGCGTGCAGGCATGCTTTTGCAGGTGTGTCAGGCATGCGTTTTGGGCAGTTCCAAGGTGCTGAGTTGCCCTGCCTTTGGCTCTTGCCATGGGTAGCTTGTTGGTCTGAATGCTCGGGCTTGGCTTGTCCGTTGAGTTGGGAAAATGCGGAAAATTTAATGGATTTGCTGGCGGGGCGGTACATAGAAGGCTTGTTAGGGAATTGGAAATTAATGATGCCTTCCTTGATGAATGTATTTTTGTGGTGACATCTAGAATAACACAATGGTAAGCAGACTATTCTAATTATCTTATGACTAAGGTTGTGCCAGAGGGTCCCAAACCATATCAATGAAAGAAGTTTCTCATTGAAGTGCAACACTATTTTTATGAATAGCCTTTCTTATTTTTTATGTGCGCAGACAACATCATCAGGAGATGTGTGCATCAAGGAAAGATAATGAATGTTTTGAAGGATAGTCAAGACTCCCCACAGGGCATCACGGGAGAAATCGCATAGTTGCAAAGGTTGTGGAGTATGGCTACTATTGGCCCACCATGTATCATGATGCTAATATATGGGCTCGGGATTGTGATCAATGTTGGCGATAAGGGTCTATATCGAGGAGACAAGAGATGCCCTAAAATTTTGTGCTAAAAGTGGAGTTATTTGATGTTTGGGACATGGATTTCGTGGGCCCCTTTGTGAGTACTTATGAGATGACATACATTTTGATGCCAGTAGATTATGTGTGCAAATGGGTTGAGGTTATAGCATTTTCTAACAATGAGGCGAAGTGTATGCCAACTTTCCTTAAGAAAAACATCTTCCCTCGGTTTGGCACTCCTCGATGCATAATAAGTGATGGAGGATCTCATTTCTATAATAAGGACTTTAAGAACATGCTTTTGAAATATGGAGTGAAGCACAAAGTGGCAGCCCCATACCATCTGCTAACAAGTGGCTGGGTGGAGGTATCAAATCAGACAATCAAGAACATCCTAGCTAAGACTGTTCATGAAAATTAGACTGACTAGTCTAGGAAGCTAGAAAATGCACTATGGGTCTATAATGATACATACAAGACACGGATTGGAGCTTCTCCTTATCAGTTGGTCTTTGGAAAAGCTTGCCATTTTCTGGTTGAATTGGAGAACAAAGCACTATGGAAATTGAATAAGATAAACATGGAATGGGATGCTGCTGCAAAGTTTAGAATGAGCCAATTAAATGAATTGGATGAGTTTCGGTTCTTCTCCTTTTAAAATGTAGCACTCTACAAGGAAAATATGAAATACATGCATGATTAGAAGATTCAACACCATGCGTTTCACCTTAGGGATCAAGTATTATTTTTCAATTGTAGAATCAAACCATTAAGTGGAAGCTAAAAAGAAGATAGTCTGGGCAATTAAGGTGGCGAGTGTTACTCCCTATGGGACTGTAGAATTGGAAATAAAATATGGGACCCAAACCTTAAAGGTGAATGGTCAATGGGTCAAGCATTACTTGGGCATCACGAACGAGGAGAGGATTGTGGAGAAATTTTGCTTGGGGATTGCCCAACTTTAGAATAGCAAGATCACCTCATTTTTTTGTGTCACAATGTTAAAAGCGCTTCTTGGGAGGCAACACAAGAATTTTGGACGAATGGGTATTTTCTAATGCAGATGTACTCAAAATGGTGAAGAAAATCAATCAAAATAGAAGGCCTAAAATCTCATCCCTAAAGGATGGCTAGATAGACGGACCCTCCTCTACAGAGATAGTTTGTCTATCCAACCATCAATTGTACCCCTGGTACTATACTATAGGGAGTTGTTATAATACTGGTTCTTGCATTCTATGATTATTTGTGCATTGAGGGCACTGCATTATCTAAGCGTGAG
>JACEIK010003589.1:78691-112184 GCA_018107945.1 Datura stramonium | reverse complement strand
CTCCTTGATTTTCTTAGTCATGGTGCTTTCCCAGGAGGCTTACTTTTTATATAATCTAGCACAATAAAGCAGTTAAGTGTCATAGTGCATGGGCCCAATGATGGATTGCTAGGCGACATTCTTAAGGGTACCAACCTCATCTTACGATAAATAATTCTTTTTACTTAGGTTGTGGTGGGAATTGAGTTCTTTGCATACTTGTGTTGATTATTGAAAACAATGTCCCCCCTCAAATTTTTTGTCATGGTTGTTTGATATTGAGTTGTGTATCTCTAGTTGTGGCATGAATTATTGGCAATGTGCTCCTAGTTGAGAGTGATGTGTTAGTCATTTTTATATCCATGTGCCAATGTGTGGAGAGGAAAATTACTTGTTCACTTTATTTGATCACACTCTAAAACTTGGCTTGTTACTTTTGTTTTGATCTAGGATTGACTGTGGGTTGTAGAGATAAACTTAGGCCTTCTTTGTGCTTCACAAGCCACATATGCCTAATGAAACCTACCAAATGATTCATGAATCCATAGTCTCCCTCTTTGAGCCTTTTTCTTTTTTTCTTGATCAACCACAATAAAAGCTAAAGCGAATTCTCACGTTGACCCTCTTTTGATTCCATCGTCCTTGACACTTGAAAAGAAATGAAAAATGAGCAGAAATTTATAAGTTGGGGGTGCTAAAGAGGGGAAGAAATAAATAGTCCAAAAAGATGTGGTATGAGTACATCCTAAGGTGTGGTTGAGCAATGAGCTAAAAAGAAGAAAAAGAAAAGAAAAAAAAGGAGGAAAGCAGAAAAATGAAGTTGAGCTCACCAAAAACACCTTCAGGTGTGAAAAATTTCAACACAAAAGAAGGAATGAAAAAAAGGGATCAAAAGGTTGAAAAGGTTGTGGCAAAGTGATGAAGTGGTCAAGGATGGTAAATGTGTCACTAAATGCAAAAATTATACCCTACCAGGCCTTTAACCTTCATTACAAGCTTAAAAAAGTCTGTATATGATCTCAACCCGGATATCCAAAAAGAAAGGAAATTGAGTAAATGGGAAAGCATATGGTAGTTGTGAGTGATCTTATGATGTTCTTTGTGAGAGTTGATTGAGTTTCATTTCTCTTTTTGTCTTATGTGTTATGGTGTGTGTTGTCATTACTTCAGAAAAAGGAAACTTTTCTTGATCTAATTGTGAGGGAATGTGTATTTTAATGGCTAGCATGTTTCACTACTCTAATTTGGACTTTTACATGTTGAGATAATGTCATAATTGGAGGTTGCATGGTTAGTTCAAATAGTTGCGAGAAAACTGTGGTTTGATTGATAGAGGCGGTGGCTGGATTGAATTTTTGGGTGTTTGTAGTTGTTGTGGACAACCATCAAAGTCATAATTATATTTGATTCTAGGACATTAGTTAGGTGTAGGGTAGTTTCTCTTTTTAGTTTGCTTGAGGACAACCAATAACATTAAATTGGAGATGTTGGTGTGTCGGAAATTAGCAATACATCTTTGCTTCATTTCATACCATTTTGCACATTTTTAGGAGTTAAATTAAGTAGAAACTGTTATACCCTGGGAGCCCAAGGATCAGACCCGAGAGTTTAAACGGTGAAAAACTGAAATTTTTGCACCAGTCACTGAACGAGTCGTCAAGAGACCCGTTGGAGCTGCCCACAAGTCGTGATATGAATCGTGGGGGAGGCTAGGGATGAAGTATGAAATTCTAGGAAAAAGTACCTCACGGACAAGACCACGAGTTGTGGTCAGTCACCACGACTCGTTAAGTCAGACGTGGGGTAGTGGCAATTGAGAGATGAAGAGGAAGAGGCAGTGAACCCAACGGAGGGATCCCATGAATCGTGGTCAGTCACCACGAGTCATGGGGTCAATCATTACCAGCCAGATGAGAAATCCTTGAGAGAGTGAAGAAGTGCACACGACAGTTGACACCACGAGTCGTTTCCCAAGGCCATGGTCAATAGGTCATCCTTAGAGCCACTTGACATTTATTTTCTGCGAATTTAGTAAGAGACTTTTTGTAATTTCTAAGTTTCTAAATCCTAAACTACGACACTTTAGGGTATGAATAATGTCCTTTTATGGGGTTAATTTCAGCTTACTCATTTTCCATCCATGCAAGCAAAGTAGAAGAGATTTGAGAGAATGATCAAGCTAGAAATCTTCAATCACTTTAGACCTTTTTTGGGCATTCAAGGGAAAGTAAGATTTGGACACCATCAGGTATGTAGGGTTATGAATGGGTGTTTCCGTTCACACCAATGCCCATTCTCTATCAATTTATGAAAAACTATCAAAAATCTCATGGGGTTTTAATTCAATTTTTGTGAAAAATCTAATGATTTGTTAATGGCTTATTATGATTTGTGATTTACATCATATTTTATGGATTTCGATCAGATTTTACAATTATTTTACCTATAAAATTATTGATTTCGATTTCTACAAAATTAAGCCTAATTATGCATGAACTATGATGAATCAATTTATGATCTACATCTCAATTATTGATATTTACAATCCCAGCATGATTTATGATTTGAAATATAAATTTATTCAATTATCCATCATGCTTTGATGATTTTCAATTTATATGTATGACCTACGAGTATGCATGAAACTTATGATTCATGAATTATGTTTTTGGTCGACTCACGGGCCTTATGGCATTTCTAGTTCGCGTATGTACAAATATGTTTATGATTATCATGATCTAGCTAGCCCATGAATTCATGCTTTATATACTATGAGCACTGTATATATTTTTTGGGAATAGTATCGAACACCAAGTAGGTTCGGGGCCTAGGTTTTGCCCCAGATCTCGTAAATTATGTTCCACTGTAGGTATGTTGGGACCTTCTATGCAAATTTCCCCGGCCCAAATAGCCCTTTCACGGTGATATCACACTTTCATGGTTCTACCCTTGGCAAGATATGGATACCCTCCCGACTAGGGTTACAAGTCGAGCTTCATGTGTGCTCATATGGGGTACGTCGCTTAAGAAAATCTCCCACTGTTCCTCATAATTTATGCATGTTTATGATTATGTATGTTGGCTCAAGTTATATTAAAAATAGCTTTTCTCTCAGGCCTATGATTACGAATGTATTATGAATGCTTCGAAAACCTTGAGCCTTATGTTATGTTATGTTACATTATTTTTGATATGAGGATGATGTCCTACTCTTATGATGTTTTATGAGTTTTTTTACATATTTTAATGTTTGTTTTACTTACCTTGCATACTCGGTACATTCCACGTACTGACCGCGTACTTTCTATGTTGTATCATTTCATGATACAAGACTCGGCTCTCAAGCTCATCCTCATCTTTAGATCATCTCAGAGTTCACTTTCAGCTTGTTGGTGAGTCCTCATGTTCTGAGGGCCATTTTGCTAGGAATTTGTGTTATTTTATGTTTCAATACTTGGCCAGGTTAGTTGGGGGTGTTGTCCCATCAACCTATCTCATGTAGTAGAGGCTTTCAGACAGTATGTAGTACTCCGCTTGCATATATGTCTGGTGATTCCTTATGTTATGATATGTTATGCCATGTTTACATTTCTGTGATGCCTTATATTCAGCCTTCTGCTTAAAGTGAATGAAGTTAGATGTATGCTTATTCCATGGGTCGACTTGGGGTCTCTGGGGTTTCTTGTCCCGTGTTACAATCCGAGTCTACGTTCAGGTCATGACAAACTTGGTATCAGAGCCATAGGTTTTGAAGTGTCCTAGGGTGTCTAAAAGCCATGTTAAGTAGAGTCTTTTTCCTGGGAGTGAAGCACGAACTTATGAAGAAGAGGCTACGATACATTTAGGAAATGTTTCCTTCTTTCATGATTTATGTCGTGTGATGAAAAGTCTTTCTATCCTTCTGATTCGTGTTGTTCGCGATTGCAGAATCATTGCTCCCAAAAGAATGAATGGAAGAAGAAATGGGAACAGTGAAGGCCACGAGGATGGAAATTGTCATGGGCATCAGCAAGCTCCACCTGTTCAGGAGCCCCAGGCACCAGAGCCAGTTGGCCAAGTGGAGTTTCAGGCGGCTATCCAGATGTTAGCGCAGGCCTTGACCGCTCAGGTCCACTAATAGGCTGTTGCGCATGTCCCATAGAATGGCAATGCGGTAGTGAACCGGGTTAGAGATTTCTTGAGGATGAACCATCCGTAGCTCCTTGGGTCCAAGGTGGATGAGGTTTCGCACGATTTTATTGAGGAGATTCTAAAGATCACCCAGGTTTTAGGGGTGACCAATGGAGATTGTGTTGATTTGACCTCCTATCAGCTAAAGGGGGTGGCTCACATATGGTTCAAGCAGTGGAGGGATGCTAGGGCAGTGGGTGCAGGCCCTATAGGTTGGGAAGAGTTCCACGCTGCATTCTTGGATTGATTTTTCCCTCAAGAGATGAGGGAGCTTAAGGCGGTCGAGCTTATTAACTTTAAGAAGGGTGACATATCCGTTCAGGAGTACGCATTGGAGTTCACCCATCTATCAAAGTATGCATCAGAGTTGCTGGCAGACCAGAGGGCTCGAGTGAGCCTTTTTGTACACGGAATGGCGGACTATATGGATAAGGACTGCAGGATCGCCATGTTGCCTCGAGATATAGATTTTCCCCACATTGTGTTGCATTCTCATTAGATGGAGTCAATGTATCAGAGGTAGAGAGAGGCTAAGAGGGCCAGGACCGATAGCTATGGGTTGTCTTTTGCCAGATCAGGTGGTGGGCAATGTCAACAATCTCAGCATAGGTCTATTGCTCCAGCACCATCATCGGCCAGTAGGCCATCTAGATTCAGAGGGGATCGGAGGAGCAAGGCCCCATACTCGAGAGGCCAGGGTAGCATGTAGATGGAGCACACTTTTCCAGCTTGTGCGAAGTGCATCAAGAACCACTTAGGGAGGTGCCTAGTTGGTTCGGATGCTTGTTTCGTGTGTGGAAAACCAGGACACAGACTCAGGGATTGCCCTTTAGCCAGATCAGGGGGTGGTGGAGCCCATATGCCAGCAGCCAATTCAGCCGCACCAGTAGCTCGTTCCCCTCAGCAGGGTGCCTCGACTAGTTCAGCTAGCGGTCAACGCCAAAACAGGTTCTATGCTTTAGCACCCCGTCAAGAGCAGGAGGTGTCCCCGGATGTGGTCACTGCTATGTTACAAGTTTTTCATATTGATGTTTATGCTTTCCTAGATCCGGGAGCTACTTTGTATTTTGTGACTCCTTATATTTCTAGTAGCTTTGGTGTTAGTCCCGAGACTCTGTCAGAACAATTTTCGATTTCTACTCCTGTTGGTGATTCGGTTGTAGCTAGGCGTGTATATAAAGGATGTCCCATCACTATATTTCATAAAGTCACCTCCGCAGACCTTCTCAAGTTAAGCATGACTAATTTTGACATTATTCTTGGCATGGATTGGTTGTATGTGTGTTATTCCTCTGTAAATTGTAAAACCCGTGCGATGGAATTTTATTTTCTGAGTAAATCAGTCTTGGAGTGGAAGGGTAGTTCGACTGTACTAGCAGGTCGATTTATTTCATATCTTAAGGCCAGAAAGATGATTTCTAAGGGTTGCATGTATCGTCTAGTCAGGGTTAAGGATGTTGAGTCCGAGACCCCGACTATCCAGTCAGTTCCGGTGGTGCGTGAGTATCCAAAGGTATTTTCCGATGATTTGCCAGGTGTTCCTCCTGAGTGGGAGATTTATTTTGGTATTGACCTTCTACCCAACACGCAGCCTATCTCCATCCCTCTCTACAGAATGGCTCCAGCCGAGTTAAAGGAGTTTAAGGACCTGTTAGATAAGGGCTTTATTATACCGAGCAAGTCTCTATGGGGTGCACCAGTCTTATTTGTTCGAAAGAAGGATGGTTCGCTTCGGATGTGCATTGATTATCGGTAATTGAAAAAAGTCACTGTTAATAACAGGTACCCTCTACCCAGGATAAATGATTTGTTTGACCATCTTCAGGGTGCAAGGTGTTTCTCAAAGATAGATCTCAGGTCCTGGTATCATCAGCTCAGGGTTCGGGAGTGTGATATCCTGAAGACAGCCTTCCCGATGTGGTATGATCATTATGAGTTTGTAGTTATGTCTTTCGGACTAACCAATACTCCTGCAGCTTTTATGGACTTGATGAACAGGGTGTTCAAGCAGTACATGGACATGTTTGTGATCGTGTTCATTGATGATATCCTTATATACTCTCGGAGCAAAGAAGAGCATGCCGCTCATTTGAGAATAGTGCTTCAGACTCTCAAGAATCGCCAATTGTATGCCAAGTTCAGCAAGTGCGGATTTTGGTTGAACTCCGTAGCATTTTTAGGTCATGTGGTATCAAGCGAGGGAATAAAGGTAGATTCTCAGAAAATTAAGGTGGAAGAATTGGCCTAGACCGGTGAATCCTTCGTATATTCGGAGTTTCTTGGGCCTAGTTGGTTATTAACGGAGTTTTGTTGAAGGCTTTTCATCGACTGCAACACCTTTGACCAAGTTGACTCAAAAGAAGGTAAAGTTCTAATGGTTAGATGCTTGTGTGAAGAGCTTCCAAGAGTTGAAGACTCAACTTACTACCGCACCGGTGTTGACCCTACCCGAGGGTATGGATGGTTTTGTAGTGTGTTGTGATGCTTTGAGAATCAGACTCGGGTGTTTATTGATCCAGCGAGGGAAAGTAATAGCATATGCCTCTAGAAAGTTAAAGATCTATGAGAAGAATAACCCGACCCATGATATAGAGTTCGCCGCGGTGGTATTCACATTTAAGATATGACGACACTACTTGTATGGGGTCCATGTGGATGTATTTATGGACCAAAAGAGCTTACAATATGTGTTCACCTAGAAGGACCTCAATCTATGGCAAAGGAGGTGGTTAGAGCTACTTAAAGACTATGATATGAGTGTTCTTTACAATTCGGGTAAGGCTAATATGGTGGCAGACGCACTTAGTAGGCTTTCGATGGAGAGTGTGTTCCATATGGATGGAGGGGAAAAGGAGTTGGTGAAGGATGTATATCGACTCGCAAGGTTGGGGTTAGACTGGTTGACTCCACCGATTGTGGTGTTGTTGTTCAAAGCGGATCAGAATCGTCCTTGGTGACTGATGTAAAATCTAGAGAAGATGAGGACCCAATTTTGGTAAGGTTGAAGGAAGCCGTTCAGAGTTAGAATGTGGACGTTTTCTCCCAAGGGGGAGATGGTGTGCTTTGGTACCCGGGTCTCCTATGTTTTCCATATGTTGATGATTTTAGGAGCCGGATATTGCATGAGGCCCATGGATCTAGGTATTCCATCCATCCAGGTGCCACCAAGATGTATCGTGATTTGTGAGAAATCTATTAGTGGGATGGTATGAAGAAGGATATTGCAGAATTCATAGCCAAGTGCCCGATCTGTCAACAAGTAAAGGTTGAGCATCAAAGGCCGGGAGGAGTACTTCAGGATATCAACATTCCTACTTGGACGTGGGAAGAGATAACTATGGACTTCATCACAGGACCTCGTACTCGTCGACAATATAATTCCATTTAGGTGGTGGTTGACAGTTTGACCAAGGCTGCACATTTTCTCCCGGTGAAAACCACGGACTCAACAGAGGATTACGCCAAGCTATATATCCGGGAGTTGGTTCGATTACATGGAATTCCCTTGTCAATTATTTCAGATAGAGGTACTCAATTTACCTCTCAGTTTCGGCGGTCTTTCTAGAAAGGGCTTGGGACTCAGGTTAAGCTCAGCACAACCTTTCATCCGCAAACTGACGGTCAAGCGGAACGGACAATCCAAAATCTCGAGGACATGTTGAGAGCATGTGTGGAGGACTTCAAAGGTAGTTGGGATGATCACTTGCCACTGATCGAGTTCGCTTACAATAATAGCTATCACTCTAGCATTCTGATGGCACCGTTCGAGGCTCTTTATAGGTGAAGATGTAGATCGCCCATCGTAAGGTTTGAGGTTCGTGAGGCAGCTATGATAGGGCCAGATTCGGTTCATGAGGCTGTGGTGAAGGTTCAGTTGATAAGGGACAGGCTGAAAATCTCTCAGAGTCATCAAATGTCATATGTTGATGTGAGGAGGAGAGAGTTGGAGTTCGAGGTATGCGATTGGGTGTTTTTGAAGGTATCTCCCATGAAGGGAGTAATTCGGTTCAAAAAGAAAGGAAAACTCAGTCCGAACTATGTTGGTCCCTACCAGATTATGAGAAGAGTTGGTAAAGTGGCGTATGAGTTGGAACTGCCCTCAGAGTTTTTTGTGCATCCTGTGTTTCATGTATCATTTTTGAAGAAATGTTTGGGAGATCCAGCTCTAGTAGTCCCAGTAGACAACGTTGGTGTAAAATATAGCCTTAGCAATGAGGAGGTTCTTTTGGGAATATTATATCGACAGGTTCGGAAGCTAAGGAACAAGGAAGTAGCTTCGATTAAAGTACTATGGATAAATCAACATGTTGAAGGAGCTACGTGGGAAGCCAAAGTGGATATGATGGCTAAATACCCACACTTATTCTTAAGCGGCTCAGTTTTGACTTGAGGTATCAGTTTTTCCCTATAACTCTATTTAGTATTCATGTCCAAATCAAGTGTTCAAGTTTCTTTTATGTGTATGGTTGTGTATGTGAAGTATGAAATCAGGTCAGCTATGTCATATGCATCGGAGGTAGTCATTTTGTTAGTTTGTGATTTAAATGATCAGTGTTTGAATGTGATGATTACATCATCTTTGTTTTTTGTGTGTTTTCCAATATTCGAGGATGAAATTTCCCAAGGGGGAAATATTGTTATACCCCGGGAGCCCAAGGATCAGACCCGGGAGTTTAAACGGGGAAAAACTGAAATTTTGCACCAGTCACAAAATGAGTTGTTAACCCATTGGAGCTTCCCCCAAGTCTTGATGTGACTCGTGGGGGAGGCCAGGGATGAAGTTTGAAATTCTGGGAAAAAGTACCCCACAGACAAAACCACGAGTCGTGGTCAATCACCACGACTTGTTAAGTTAGTCATGGGGTAGTGGCAATTGAGAGATGAAGAGGAGGAGGCAGTGAACCCAACGGAGGGATCCCACAAATTGTGGTCAGTCACCATGAGTTGTGGAGTAGATCGTTACCATCCAGATGAGAAATCCCTGAGAGAGTGAGGCAGTGCACATGACGGTTGACAGCAGGAGTCGTGGCCCAAGGCTACGAGTTGTCAGGTCGTCCGTTATAGCCACCTGGCAGTTATTTTCTGCGAATTTAGTAAATGCCTTATCATAATTCCTAAGTTCCTAAAGCCTAAACTATGACGTTTTGGGGTATGAATAATGGCCTTTTATGGGGTGAACTTCATATTACTCATTTTCCATCCATGCATTCAAAGTAGAAGAGATTTGAGAGGGTGATCAAGCTAGAAATCTTCGATCTCTTTCAACCTTCTTTTGGGCATTCAAGGGAAAGTAAGATTCAGCCTCCATCAGGTATGTAGGGCTATGAATGGGTGCTTCTGTTCACACCCATGCCAATTCTCTATCAATTGATGAAAAACTATCAAAAATCTCATGGGGTTTTAATTCAATTTTTGTGAAAATCTAATGATTTGTTAATAGGTTATTATGACTTGTGATTTACATCATATTTTATGGATTTCGATCAGATTTTTACAATTATTTTACTTATAAAATTATTGATTTTGATTTCAACCAAATTAAGCCTAATTATGCATGAACTATGAAGAATCGATTTATGATCTTTATCTCAATTGTTGATATTTACAAACCCAGCATGATTTATGATTTGAAATATAGATTTATTCAATTACTCATCATGACTTGATGATTTTCAATTTATTTTTATGACCTACGAGTATGCATGAAACCTATGATTCATGAATTATATTTTTGGCCGACTCATGGGCCTTATGTCATGGCTAGTTCGCGTATGTTCAAATATATTTATGATTATCATGATCTAACTAGCCCATGAATTCATGCATGATATACTATGAACACTATATAGATGTTTTGGGAGTAGTATCGAACACCGAGTAGGTTCGAGGCCTAGGTTACGTGCCACCATAGGCATGTTGGGACCTCCTATACAACTATCCCTAGACCAGATGGCCCTTTCATGGTGATATCACACTTTCACGGTTCGACCCTTGTCAAGGTACGGACACCCTCCCGACTAGGGTTACAAGTCGGGCTTCATGTGTGCTCATATGGGGTATGTTGGTTAAGAGACTCTCCCACTGTTCCTCATAATTTATGCATGTTTATGATTACATATGTTGGCTCAAGTTATGTTCAAAATAGCTTTTCTCTCATGCCTATGATTACGAATGTATTATGAATGCTTTGAAAACCTTAAGCCTTATGTTATGTTATGCTACGTTATTTAGGATATGAGCATGATGTCCTACTCTGATAATGTTTTTATGAGTTTTTTTTACATATTTAATGTCCGTTTTACTTACCTTGCATACTCGGTATATTCCACGTACTGTCCGCATACTTTCTATGCTATATCGTTTCATGATACAGGACCTGACTCTCATGCTCATCCTCATCTTTAGATCATATCAGAGTTCACTTTCATCTTGTCGGTGAGTCCTCACGTTCCGAGGGCGGTTTGACTAGACATTTATGTTACTTTATGTTTCAGTACTTGGCCGGGTTAGTTAGAGGTGTTGTCCCATCAACCCATCTCATGTAGTAGAGGCTTTCAGACAGTATGTAGTACTCCGCTTGCGTATATGTCTGGTGATTCCTTATGTTATGATATGTTATGCCATGTTTACATTTCCACTACGCCTTATGTTCAGGCTTCCGCTTAAAGTGAATGAAGTTAGATGTATGCTTATGCCATGGTCGACTTGGGGTCTCTCGGGGTTCCTTATCCCGTGTTACATTCCGGTTCTACATTTGGGTCATGACAGAAACTAACCTTATTATGCTATATTTTAGGAACTCAAGTAATGAAAATATGGAAGGCATTTAGGCCATAAAATTCATCAAAGGACGAGGCAACATACGGACCGTCTGTCTGAAAGATGGTCCTTACTTCCTACCATCGTTTCTCAGCTACAGATTTCAGAAACCCAGAAAAATGGGTCCTTATAGTACGATTGAAAGGACGGTCCATCAATAGAAGACTGGACCCAAGCTAGAAAAAATTGGATTTATAAAGTGCAATGCAAGGTACAGACCATCTTTCTAAAGGACAGTCCATCTTTCAAGGATTGCAAGCTATGGAACAGAGGTTAAAAAGTAAATACGATCCAAGGGGTGGTCTATCCTTCCAAAGCATGGTCCGTCCTTGTACACTGACATTCCAAAGTTTGAATTAAATAGGATTTCTAGGACATAATATAAATAGAATTTTCTTGTTATTTTTATAGAGATTTTCCATTATTCAGTTCATACCTAGAGTAGAGAGTATAATCTAGCTAGTTTAGCCCTAGTTTCAAAGTAGATTATAGATCTACCTTGTAACTTGAAGATTTTACTTCATCTGTTGAAGATTTTAATTTCTCTTGGTAAGAATGTTTAATTACTTTTCTTTTCTTATTCTCCTTTCTATTGGTAACTGATAACGCTTAAACTCACACTTCCTGGCAAAGTATAAAGCGGACATTGTCAATAAAGAACCCAACAAAGGTTGGGGTCGATCCCACATGGAATATGCAAGGATATAGAAGAACACTAGTATTTAATATTTTAAGTCAATTATCTCCTGGGGGGGGGATTTGTAAAAGTAAAAAGTAATATTGTTGAGAAATTTAATGTTGATTCCAAATTAATTCAACTAACTAGGGTAAGTGTTCCCCATGGATTCATAACTACTTCGGGTTTTACACCTGTGATCTATCCCAATACTGTACTTGTAGAATTCATAACATATGTTCATCCAAATGACTGGTTCGTCCGTATTGGATTACTATACTCAATCACCAGGTTAGGTCTCATGAGTGATTTTAATTTAACCGTTATCAATTTGTCCCAAAGTTAACTATCATGCGACTACAACTCAAGTTAATACAATGATCATAAAGACCAAGGCTTTTTTGTAATTCTCTTTTCCTAATCTCTACCTCTCTAGGCTCAAGCAAATAGAGAATTCAGGTAAGTCCTAATGTTGCGCCGTTAAGAAACATTAAAGATAAAGAGAATACAATACAAGCGTTTAGTATTGCTTTAGAATCATGTTGTGCAAACCCTAGTTTGTTAATTCACCATGGTTCCCACAACCCTAGTTGTGGAGGTTTTAGCCTCTCATAATTATAAGTAAATTCATAGCATTCATAGACAAAAGCATAAATTAATACTTACAATGATGACAGGAAGAAACTCACTTGATTATTGGCAAAATAAGGAAGACCAATTCAACAACAATTGTCTCAAAGCGTTTTGTGAAATAAACATTACAACTTGCTTTGCTCGTATCATGTTAGTTGTGTCTCTATTACATAAAAATAAAAGGGTATTTATAGTAGTAGATTGATGTTTTTCTTGTTCCTTCAAAGATTTGATTCGGACTTGTAGCTCCTTTTCCTAGTTGAAGTGGGTTTTGAATGCTGCCCATTTAAACATGCTTGGCGCTCCGCACATGCCATCGCGCTGGATGAACTGCGCCTCGCACATGCCATTACGCAAATGTTGTGTCGCGTCGCGCATGCTATAGTGCTGAAATGCTGGTGCCTCGCGCCTCTAGTCACTCAGCAGTGTTGCCGCCTCGTGCTGCTGGTCGTGCGGGCGTGGAAGTGAACTATTTTGACCTTAATCCTGCTTTGTTCATTCCATCTTTTTCAAATTCATTCCAAAAGCCTCAGATACACCCAAATCTATCATTATTAGCCCTAAAAGCATCACATCATGTGTGTTAGCCTTTTTTCACAAATATATAACATAATCCCTTGCAAACACACATAATTTGTTCTCAAAACATAGTAAAGTATTGGCAAAATATGGCTAAGAAGTGCGTAAGTACGCCCTTCATCAGTAACTAAACCCAAATCTAGGGTTGTGAACCCTAATGATCCCAATTTGTTAAAATTGAGTTTAGGCTTACGAACATTTGATTGATTTTTGCTCTATAATATGTGATTGGTGATGAGAGTCATCCAATCCTGTCCAATTACATTTATGATGCTTGAAAAAGAAAATTTATGTTGGGTTAGCATTAATTAATAATAACTCAAGGCATAACCCTTGTTTAATGGATTCTCCTAGACATAGGTTGAATTCCAATTGGCAATAAGCAATTGGGTGGAAGGGAGTTCTTTTCAATTTGACAAAATTGAAGTAGATTGACACATATGGTGCTATTGAAAGATACCAATGGGTTGCCTAAGTAAATTGCTTGCATGTTCAGCCCTACCCCGCTCATAATTCTTCCGCATTGGGTGATTTAGGGGGATTGATCCACAATTGGAGTCACTTCACTAGAATTATCTTTAACTGATTACAACCATATCTTATTACACTATGTAGTTGATGAAGGGCATTTTTGTGCACTTCTTAGCCATATTTTGCCCATACTTTATTATGTTTTGAGAATAAATTATGTGTGTTTGCATGTGTTTTATGATATATATCTGTGAAAAAGAACTAACACACATGATTAGATGATTTCAGGGCTTAAAGTGATGGATTTGGATGTATTTGAGGCTTGGGAAAGAATATGACAGAGTTGGATTGAACAAGTCAAGATCATGGAATTTAGCACTGCACTGCCACGCCTGCACGACTAGCAGCACGACCAGAGGCACGAGGCACATGCCCTCTTGAGAAATTCCATGCGCGACATGGCACTAATGCAGCGCGATGCCCAGCGCAGCGCACCAGGCCTGTCTGACAGCCAACAAGTGAATTCTACTTCAACTAGAAAAAGGAGCTACAAATACCAAATTTAATTTGTAAAGTAACTAAGAAGGCATAAATCTACTATTATGAATATCCTTTATTTTCATGAAAAGTAAGAAGGAAGTTAAACAAGTTTTTTTGAGAAGTTAGAAAATTGAGAGTTAGAAGTCTTATTTCACAAAATACATTGAGATACTTGTTGTTGAATTATTCTTCTTTATTTCTTGCAATAATCAAGTGGGTTTTTCTTCCAATCATTAATGTCAGTATTAGTTTTATGTGTTTGTCTATGAATGCTATTAATTTACTTATAAACATGAGAGGCTAAAATCTCCACAACTAGGGCTGTGGGAACCATGGTGAATTAACGAACTAGGGTTTGCACGAAATGATTCTAAATTAATACTAAATGCTTGTATTATATTCTCTTCATCTTTAATGTTTCTTAACGGTGCAAAACATTAGGACTTTCTTGAATTCTCTACTTGCTTGATCCTAGAGAGGTAGAGATTAGGAAAGGAGAAGTACAAGAAAGCCTTGATCTTTATGATCATTGTATAACTTGAGTTGTGGTCGCAGGACAGTTAAGTTTGGATCAAATTGATAACAATTAAAGTGAAGTCACTCTTGATACCTAATCTGGTATTCGAGTATAGTCACCCAATAGGGACAAACCAATCGCTTAGATGAACCCTAGTTATCAGTTCTACAAGTAAAATATTGGTATAGATCACAAGTCTAGAACCCAAAGTAGTTATGAATTCATGGCGAACAGTTATCCTAGTTAATTGCATTAATTGGAATCAACATTCAAATTCTCAACATTGTTACTTGTTAGTTTTACAAATTCCCCCCTTTAGGAGATAATTGACTCAAATTCTTAAATACTAGAGTTCTTCTATATCCTGATCTTATTCCCTGTGGGCTCGACCCCAACCTTTTTTTGGTTCTTTACTAATGATGTCCGCTTCATACTTTATCAAGAGTGTGAGTTTGAGTGTTATCAAAAAGTGGCGCCGTTGCCAGGGAATATGACTTAGTATTAGATTAATTACTTATGTTTAAATTTTAGTTTTTACTTATCCTATTTTACGTTTTTGTTTTCTTTTTCTGACGTGTCACTGGTTAGCATGGTAAAACCAGCGGCCAAAATGTGACCACAGCCTCAACAGGTATCTTGATGTAGTATGATTAGTAAAGATACCTGCGTCGTGTCACGATGTTAAATCAGGCACTACTTGAGAGGCAACCTAAGATGAATTTTTATTTATATGTGTTTGTTCAAGTGTGCAGGTGTTACATCATAAATTTCAACAAATTTAAGCATGAAATTCATAAAAGGGGTGCAAAGTCGCTAAGCAATACATAGGGCAGTGCACAGGCAAAGCAACACAAGACCTAGCGCTAGGCGCAGGCACAAGCACCGCAAGACCCGGCGCGACACGTAGGGCTATCCATGCAAGGGGCGCCATGACATGGACGAAGCAGCGAGCACTGTGATGCGGTGCTTTAAGCACCGCAATATGGAGCAAGGGTCCCAGGCAAATATTTTGAGGTTTAAATCATAAATTTGAGCACATGGGAGTTCTTTAAAAGGCCTATACCTAATTTTTTCAGCTCATTTGCATGATAGCCGCACCGCACACCCCATTATTCACAAGAAACTCTCCCAAAACTTCATTTTTTTCTTCAAATTCCTCCAAGTTTTTTCACCAAAATCATAAGGTATAACCTTTTTCTTGTGTAAACCTTCATAAATGGCACCAAAACAGTAATACCCCAAAAGTACCTAAGATTAGACCCGGGATCTAAAATTATAGTTGGCAGAATCTGGGGAAAATTCCACCAGACGGGTCACGTAATGGGTCGTTGGTCCAACCAACGGACCGTGGTGAGCACCCGTGGTGAGGTATGACTGGGTGGCATTTGCAAGTGACGGTCAAACAACGACCCGTTGTTCGCTAAAACGAGTTGTTGTTTGGAGTCATGGTGGAGATAGTCTTCATCCTAAGGAGGGAGTAACGGGTCGTGGGGCGACCTGTTGTGAGGAGCCACGGGCCGTGGTGAGCAGTCGTGGGAAGGAGTACAAAAATCTCCAGTCAATGTAATGGAAGGCAACTGTGACTTTTTGGAAGAAGGAATGAGTCGTGGTGTGGCTCGTGGAAAGACTTGGAACAGGTTGTCAAAAGGGAAACAACGGATGACTTAAAGACTCGTTGTCTGAAGGGGTGACTCATTCTGTTGAGTTGTGGGAAGTGAATCTAAGAAGATGAAACTTGGCAGTGGAGATGACGGATGGATACCATGAGTCGTTGTATCCACTAAGGACCCGTTAGTCCAGTCGTGGTTACCACCAGTGCGAAAATTTAAGGAATTTTATTAAGGGTGTTTTCATCATTTCCTACTCTCTAAGGTCCTAAACTACATCATTTTAAGTTATTTTCTGAGTTTATTAATATAGGTTAAGTCCTTCTAACCTATTCAAACCCATGAATGCAAGAATGATAGTCTAGAGAGGTGATCAAGGCAAGTCCTTCAAGGTTGTCTTCAATTTCTTCTTGGGCATTCAAGGGAGCGTAAGAATCATAAGTAGGTATGTAGGCTTATGAGTGGGTTTTTTCGTTCACATCCATGCCCAATATCTCCTAATTCGTGAAGTTTTATTAAAAATCTTATGGGGTTTTATCTTAAATCTTGGAAAATTCTAATGATCTATCCATGGGTTATTACTTCTCACGATTTACATCATATTTTATGAATCATGTTCAGATTTTACAACTAAGTCAACCATAAATTTTATTAATTTCAATTTCTATTAAATTATTCCTAATTATGCATGTTCTATGATGAATTGAGTTTTGATCTTTACCTCCATTCTTGATATTCATAAACCCATCATGTTTTATGAGTGATAATATGAATTTATGATTTAAAAAGCCTATTCATGATTTACATGTTTGCATGAACCTCATGATTTTACTAATTATGTTTTTGGCCGACTCACGGGCCTTACCCTCGTGGCTAGTTCACGTATTTACAAGCATGCTTATGATTATCATAATTTAACTAGCCCATGAATTTCATGCATATTATACTATGAGCACTATATATATTTTGGGAGTAGTATTTAACACCGAGTAAGTTTGGGGCCCAGGTTTTGCCGTAAATCACATAACTACGTGCCACCGTAAGACATGATGGGACCTCCCTTGAGACTGTCCCCTTTCCCCAAATGGTCCCTTTCATGTATGATATCACGCCCCTCATGGTTCTACCCTTGGAAAGGTACGAACACCCTCCTGACTAAGGATTTATAGGTCGGGCTCCATGTGTGCTCATATGGGGTATGTCGGTTATAAGAATCTCCCATTATTAAGCATGTTTTATGAATCATTATGTTTATGTTAATTTGGCTCAAGTGGTGATTTATAAAGCTTCTCTTATGACTATGGTATTGAATAGATTACGAATGATTCTAAAAACTTGAGCCTTATGTTATAATATGATATTTATGTTATGAGCATGTTGTCCCATTCTTATGATCTCCTATGAGTTTTTATGTATTTATAAATGTTTGTTTTACTTACCTTGCATACTCAGTATATTTCACGCACTGATCGCATACTCTATGTTGTATCGTTTCATGATACAGACCCTGATCTTCAGACCCGGCACCGTCAGTAGTTCATCTAGGAGTTTAGCATCCAGCTCTTGAGTGAGTCCTCATCCTTTGAGGACCAGTTTGATTTCAATTATCTTTTTATTTTCCATTTTCTAAACTTGTTGGATTAGTTGGGGATGTTGTCCCATCAACCCATCGTATATGTTAGAGGCTTTCAAACTATATGTAGTATTCAGATGTTATGTATGTAGTACGTTCCGCTTATCTTGTTATGTTATTTTTATGCTACCACTTTGTCGTTATGCTAAGTAATCCTCTTTATTGATATTGAGTTAGATGTATATTCATGCTATGGGTGACTTAGAGTCTCTCGGGGCTCCTTCTCCCGTGTTATGATCTGGGTCTTTGTTTGGGTCGTCACAAACTTGGTATCAGAGCAATAGGTTTGAAGTTCCCTAGGGTGTCTGAAAGCTGTGTTAAGTAAAGTCTTTTTCATGGGTGTGAAGCGCGCCACACTTATGACGAAGAGGCTACAAGATGTTTAGGAAATGTTCCCTTCTTTCATGATCTATGTCATATGATGAAATGTCTCTATATCCTTCTAATTAGTGTTATTCGCGATTGCAGAATCATGGATCCCCGTAGAGTAAATCATAGGAGGAATGGGAATGGAGAAGGCCACGAGGATGGAAACGGAAACAGGCACCAGTAGGCTCCACCAGTTTAGGAGCACCATGCACCGGAGCCGGTTGCCCATGCTAAGTTTTGGGCAGCTATTCAAATGCTCGCATAGGCCTTGACCACTCAGGCCAAGCAGTTGGTAGATGCGTATGTTCCACAAAATGGAAATACAACGACGGCTCGAGTCAGGGATTTCTTGAGAATGAACCCCTCCAAGTTCCTAGAGTCAAAAGTAGATTTGGTCCTGCATGAATTCATCGATGAGATTATAAAGATCACCGAGGTCATGGGGGTGAAAAATGGGGAATGCATTGATTTGGCCTCTTATCAGCTGAAAGGGGTGGCGCATATTTGATTTAAATAATGGAGAGATAGTAGGGCAGTGGGAGAAGGCCCTATGGGTTGGGAAGAGTTTCATGCAGCCTTTTTGGATCGGTTCTTTCCTCAAGAGATGAGGGAACTGAAGGCAGCCGAGTTTGTGAATCTAAAGCAGGGTGACATGTCGGTTTAGGAGTATGCTCTGGAGTTCACCCGCTTATCCAAGTATGCACCACAGTTAGTGGCAGACCAGAGGGCTCGAGTGAGCTACTTTATGCATGGAGTGGAAGACTACCTGGATAAGGACTGTAGGATCGCCACGCTGCATCAGGACATATATTTTTTCCGCATACTGTTGCATGCCCAGCATATGGAAAAACTGTATTGGAGGCAAAGAGAGGCGAGGGCCAGGACAAACAATTATAGGGTTTCTCAGCCTAGATCGGGGGGTGACAATGCCAGCAGCTTCATCACAGGTCCTTTTCTCTAGCACCATCATCAGCTAGTACATCATCTAGATCAGTTGTTGTAGCAGCACGTCCCTCCCAACAGGGCGCCTCGACTAGTTTAGCTGGCGGTCAGCGCCAGAACAGGTTATATGCCCTTGCAACCCGTCAGGAGCAGGAGATTTCACCAGATGTGGTTATTGGTATTTTACGAGTGTTTCACCTTGATTATTATGCTTTGTTATATCCAGGGGCTACCTTGTCTTTTGTGACACCTTATATTTCCAGTAGCTTTGGAGTCATTCCCAAAAAATTTTCATAACCATTCTCAGTCTCTACTCCCATTAGTGATTTAGTTGTAGTTAGGCGAGTGTATAGAAGTTGTCCGATCACAATATTTCATAAAATGTAATGCTCCAAAAACTCAAACTCTAACCCTGGGACTTAAAGCAAGACATATGGAAAAAAGCTGCAAAAAAGCTTCAGGACGACCCACTTAACGAGTCGTTAAGTGACCTCACGACTCGTTAGGTGAACCGTGAGAAGGAGGTTTAATAATTTAAAGAGGGGAGACACTGTACCCAACAAGGGACATCACGAGTCGTGGTCACTAACTATGACCCATTAAGTCACTCGTGGTCAGGCCTGAGTTGGGAATATATTTAGTTGACCGACGTACCTGACGAGTGTCGGCAACGAGTCGTCATTTATGTCAATGACTCGTTAGGTGACTCCTTACTGGACTTAGCATTAAATCTCCAGAATGAGATAGTGTGGTCCACGACTGGTGACCACGAGTCGTGGTGACCTACTGAGGATCCCAGGCAGTGTACCTGATGGAGTGACCACGAGTCGTGGTCAGTCACCACGACCCGTTAGGGGCACCTGACAGTTTTTCCCAGCAAATTTCTAAGGGCTATTTAGTAATTTTCTACTCTCCTAAGCATTAAACTACGTCATTTTAGTGTTAATTTTAGATGCTTTAGGGGGGGGAACGGTTCATTCCTCATTCCCCACTCTCAGTTTTCAGAAAAAGATCGAACTTTCTCCTCTCAAGAACCCTCCAAGCAAGACTAAGGCTTCTCATCTCTTGCAGCAGTTCAAGTTTCTTTCTCCATGAGAATTTTAGTCAGGTATGTGGGAATTCAATGAGGGAATTTTCCTTCCCTTGTTTCACCCAATATCCTCCCATAATTTCCCTATCAGTGTAGCCTTAAGATTTTTGAATTTAAAGAAATTTTCATGTTGGTTTTCTTTAATTTCAATTGGGTTATTATCCATGTTTATTATTCATGTTATCTTCATAAATTTATAAGTAAATTGTTGTTGTTCTTTCCAAAGGGAATTTAAGCCCTAAATTTTTGAGTAAAGGCTATTTGTGTATTAAATTTCATCCAGTTTAGGAAGTACGTTTTGGGCTGAATTTCCTAGTAATTCTCATTACATATGTGTCGAGAAATTATTCCATTGATAAGAATGATTTTATCCTTGTTGAATGAGATTTCATTAATTCTTGAGACTTTGCAATATTATGAATTCCCATGTTGCTGGAATGAGTTGAGTTCTCTATTAGCTGCTTAGTAATTCAGTTCAGTAGAACGTAGAACCTCTTCAGAACTATTCAGAAATTGTCAACTGATCAGTTTGACTCCAGTCTTTTCCCGAGGTGTCAGTGGTGCCTCCTAGTTATCAGAATCAGACTCAGAATCTAGTTTTTGGTCCATTAGGCGGTCACGAAATTTTACATATATACCTCTGACCAGCCCCAGGACCCCAGTTCAGTTTATAGTTTGTTCTTAGAAGGTTACGATGCTTCCAGATAAGCAACTCTGACCAGTCTAGAACCCAGTTTCAGAATTTAGTATGATAAGACTCTCAGGGTACTTTCAGTTATATGTCCCTGACTAGTCTTGGACCCCAGCTTCGAGCTATCAGCTAGGCAGTTCAGTATATATTTCTAGTGGGAGTAGGACTTAGCACCGAGGGGGCCGAGGTTCCAGCGCACCCAGATTCCCAGAACTACGTTCCTAGCATAGGTTACAGTATTACTTGGCCTGATTGGCCCCAGACTTTTTTGATCACCCAGTTCATCCCTTTATACCATGGCAAGGTATATTGGGTCCTACCAATGAGGTGTACACATCAGACTCCACGTCTAGCTCATGTGGTTATATGTCAGTTATAGACTCTCCCACTAGTCAATTAGTCCACTCTCAGATTTCTCAGTCCATATCAGTTCAGTGTAGTATCTCAGACTCAGTCTTTCAGATTTAGGGCATGTTTATGACCATCAACCAGGGTCATTATTTACCATATCAGTATATTCTAGTTGTATTAGTTTTCAGTATTTTCAGTTGGTCATTTCATGTTACTTCAGTTTAGTTACTAGTTCTTTCATGTTATTTACATCTCTCACTTACTCAGTACCTTCAAAGTACTGACTCATACTTTTATGCTGTATTGTTTCATGATACAGCTGCAGGTTCCCAAATTGAGCAGCGTTAATCGCCACGATTCAGCTCCTCCCCAGCCGAAGATTTAGTGTAAGTCCTCATCATTCGTGGGCTTTATTTTCATTCTCTTATAGCCAGTTGGAGTTTTACTTTAGACTTAGAGTTAGCTGGAGGCTTGTCCCAGTAACTCATCTGTTAGAGGGATTTCAGACCTACAAATGTTCAGTTTCCATGTTTTAAGTTTTATTTTAAATTTTTATAAAAATGCCTTAATGTTATTACTTTAAATTTCCGTTGTGCTTTTTTACTCAGAATTCTAGTGAATGATAGACCAGGGGTTGACTTGGGGTCACTTTTGGCTTCAAGTACCGTCTTATGTCCAGGGTGTAGGCCCGGGACATGACAAACTTGGTATCAGAGCATTAGGTTCAGAGTATCATCGGAAAGTCTAAAAGTCGCATCTAGTAGAGTCCTTTTCATGGGTCTGAAGCGCGCCACACTTATGACGAGGAGGCTACAAGATGTTATTAGGAAAATTCCCTTTTGTTCATACTCCTTATCATGCATTAAAGTTTAATTCAAGAAATGCCCTTCTAATTCGTGCTCTGTTTCATTTCAGTGAACCATGCCTCCCAGACACAGTAATCGAAGAAGGACGGGTAATGTCAACAAACCTGCCCCGATAGCTCCTTAAGATAATTCGGTGTCTACTGCCAAATTCAGGGCGTCCATTCAACTTCTGGCCTAAATAGTCACCAACTAGGTGAACCAGCAAGTGGTGCCAATGAACACCAACAAGTCTGCAGCAGCTGCGAGGGTGCGGGACTTCACCCGGATGAACCCTCTAGATTTTCATGGAAAAAAGGAGGGAGAGGACCCACAAGAATTTGTGGGTGAGATTAGAAAAATCATCCAAATTATGGGTGTCAGTCCCTCTGAGAGTGTCGGCTTGGCTGCCTACCAGCTGAAAGGGGTAGTTCAAGTCTGGCATGACCAATGGAAAGAAGGGCGGCCAGCAGGAGTAGGACCATTGGAGTGGGAAGAATTTCACACAGCTTTTTTGGATAGATTTTTCCCTCAGGAGCTGAGGGAGGCAAATATTGCGGAGTTTATGAATTTGAGACAGGGCAACAGAACTGTGGAGGAGTATGCTCTGGAGTTTACTAGGCTGTCTAAGTATGCTCCAGAGATAGTAGCCGAGCCAAGGGCTCGTATGCTGAAGTTTGTAAATGGAGTGTCAAATATGGTCCTCAAGAAGTGCAGGACTGCGATGCTGATTAAGGACATGGACCTTTCTAGCTTGATTGCCTATGCCAACAGATTGAGGCTTAAAAGCTGAAGGATATGGAGTGTAAGAACGAAAGGGCAAGGATTGGCCATTCAGATTTCGGCCATCAAAGTTCTAGCAGTGGTATTCGCCCATTGCAGCAGCAGCAGCAACAGTAGCAGAGAACCCCAGTACCTAGTTCAGCCAGCGCCCCAACCTTTCGGTCCCGCTAGGATCGGAGGGGTGGATCAGCTGACACTCAGTCTTAGACTCACTGTACCGGGAATAGGTATCCAGGTTGCCCCAAGTGTGGTAGGAATCACCCAGAAGAATGCCTTCAAGGACGAGAGGGCTGTTTTGGGTGTGGACAGCTTGGACACCAGCTTAAGGAGTGCCCGCCAATAGGGCGAGGGAGATCACAATCCACCACATCATCAGCTCTATCAGGTCGACCAGCCCAGCAGGCTAACACATCAGGTACAGATGGCGGTCAACGCCAAAATCGTTTCTATGCTCTATATTCCCGTCAGGATCAGGAAAGCTCACTTGACGTAGTTACTGGTATGTTACATCTCTTCCATCTAGACGTGTATTCCCTCTTAGATGCAGGAGCCACTCTTTCGTTTGTGACTCCCTATATAGCAGTCCAGCTCAACATCAGTCCAGAGGTTCTCTCATAACCATTTTCAGTCTCCACCCCAGTTGGCGAGTGATCTCGGGCAAAATAGCATGCCCGAGTGATGCTTTATAACTTAGTTTTGTCTTGTTTATCGACTTAATTAATGCATTCTCATGTATTTTTATGTAAATGTGAATATATATACTAACCAACATGATTAGTTCTCATTTTTGTAGGTTTAAAATGAATTTGAGGAACTAATCTATGAGTTGGTGAAGTGGAGGCATGGAATCGGAAGTAAAACGCGAACGTAGGCAAGGAGGATGCGCTAAACAGCCCACTTGCGCATCGGCAACGTGCCACGGAAGGCAGGCTGCATGACCATGGCGTGCCACGGCCCCCAACGCACTGCACAAACAGCGTGACACGCTGCCAACGCGGCAGGGGCTTCTTAGGCGACTGTTTTGTATTTCCAGTGTGCTTTCGCGATGCCTCCGTGTTACGGAGGCATATTGGTGCGATAACCTCCGTGAAACGGAGCTATTTCATGTCGGGCATAATTTTGTGTATTTTTAATTTACTATAAATAGGTCCCTTAGCTCCTAAAAACGGAAGTCACGATTTATTTCTGAAAAACTGCCAAGGAGTGAGGGAGAAGTGGGAGAACTCACCTAGGGCTCATTAATTTCATCTTCTCTTCTACCTATTCTTGTAAGTACATTACTTTAATTATGTTTCTAGTAATTGTATGAACTTGAGTGGCTAGAACCCTTCCTCTAGGGTTGAGGCCACATGGTATGATTGTGAATACATGATTTTATTTTGGAATTAAGTTATTGATTGTTGTTTTGTATTGCATTCTTAATTATGGTTGTTTTTATGATTGATCACCATGAAAACACACGCGTTAAGCTTAGGTAAATGCTTGAGAAAGATAACCTAGGCAAGAACATGAGAATGTAGGAAGCAAGTTTTTATCTCACGATATAATTCGCGGTTAGGATAAGAAATTATACCTAATGTGCCTTGCTTGTTTGATAAAACGGGATGATAACATGAATTAACTTAGAAATGTCACTCCACCACTCGAAGAAGTAGTTGTGAAGCTAAGTTGAGTCGAATGATCAGAGGTACGAAAGTCCCTAATTACATCCACGTAAACCACATCCATGTAATTGAATTGCCCGCGAATTAGCATGTCACATCACCACTCACCGATGTAGTTGTGAGGCTAGTTTGTCATTTTTAGAGGCTTGAAAGACCATGAACATGCAATTGTAATTATGTGAGACGACAATTGATAGTTCCATACTTAAACCATTGTAAATCGTAGTATCGCAGGATTACCTGGCTTTAACTCTAGTTGCTCCTTGATTGAATTCAGAGTATTTCGTTGACCAACCCTAGACTTAATTAAACTTTATCGAAAAAGTCTATAATCAACACTTGCGAAATTTAATATCACACTTGAACTTGATAGTTAGCTGAATTGGTCCAGTCCCTGTGGGTTCGATATTCAGCTCTTAAAAAGGGCCACTATATTACTTGTACAACACGTACACTTGCGAGGCAACAACGAGTAAGTTAGAGCCAGCCGGGTGTACTGCCCAGTCTCAGTCCTGAGTAAAGTTATTCTAGCTGATCTTGTAGAGTTAGACATGGTCTACTTTGACCTTATTCTCGGCATGGATTGGTTACACTCCTTCTATGCCTCAGTCGATTGCATAACTAAAGTTTTCAAGTTTCAGTTTCCCAACGCGCCAGTGTTAGAATGGACGGGCAGCAGTTCAACGCCAAAGGGTAGGTTTATTTCCTACCTTAAGGCCCAGAAACTCATCTCCAAAGGATGTATATATCATCTGGTTCGGGTCAAGGATTCCAACTCTGAGACCCTAACCATCCAGTTAGTTCCAGTAGTCAGTGAGTTCCCAGATGTTTTTCCTGAGGATCTTGCTGGAGTTCCCCCTAAACAGGAAATAGACTTCGGAATAGATCTCCTCCCAGATACTCAGCCTATCTCCATCCCTCCTTACAGAATGGCTCCGGCTGAGCTTAAGGAGTTGAAGGAGCAACTAAGAGACCTTCTTGACAAGGGTTTGAGAAGATACAAAAAGTCAATTGGGTGAGCATTACTGACATCATCGGTATTCCCCCAGGCATTTGCACCCACAAAATTCAGCTTGAGTCAAACTGTGTGCCTAACATAGAGCATCAGAGATGACTGAACCCACCGATGCAAGAGGTGGTGAAGAAAGAGATTATAAAATGGCTCAATGCTGGTGTATTTTACCCCATTGTTGATAGTAAATAGGTGAGCCTGGTATAGTGTGTCCCAAAGAAAGGAGGAATCACGGTCGTGCCAAACGAGCGGAATGAGCTGATACCAATAAGACCGGTTACAAGTTGGTGGGTTTGCATGGACTATCAGAAGCTTAGTCATTGGATCCAGAATGACCACTTCCTGATGCCATTCATGGATCAAATGCTTGATAGGATGGTAGGTAGAGAATGGTACTGCTTTCTTGATGGTTACTCGGGTATAATCAGATCTCGATAGCCCAAGAGAAAACCACATTCACTTGTACCTATGGAGCTTTTTCCTTTAGGAGAATTCCATTTGGGTTGTGTAATGCACCAACCACATTCCAGCACTGTATGATGTCCATTTTTCAGATATAGTGGAGGACACTGTCGAAGTATTTATGGATGACTTCTCGGTTGTGGGTGATTCATTTAAAGATTTCCTTGAGAATTTGAGTAAGGTGCAGAACAGATGTGAAGAATCTAATCTGGCCCTCAATTGGGAGAAATGTCACTTCATGGTCAAAGAGGGTATTGTGCTAGGCCACAGAATTTCAAGAAAAGGTATAAAGGTGGACAAGGATAAAATTGAGGTAATAGCAAGATTGCCTCCACCTGTTTCTGTCGAAGGTGTCAGGAGTTTTTTGGGGCACGCAGGATTCTACAGAAGGTTCATCAAGGACTTCTCAAAAATTGCAAAACCATTGTGCAAACTACTTGAGAAGGAGGTGAAGTTCGTGTTTCATGAAGCGTGTTTGAAAGCTTTTGAATGCTTAAAGGAAAGGCTCACCTCAACCCCTATTATCATAGCTCCAGATTGGTCTCTCCCATTTGAGATAATGTGTGATGCCAGCCAGGTGGCCCTTGGTGCTGTCTTTGGTCAGCGGAGAGCAAAAATATTTCACCCGAGCTATTATGCCCGTAAGACATTCAACGCAGCTTAAAAGAATATACACGGTGACTGAACAGGAGCTGCTAGCAGTAGTCTTTGCATTCGAAAAGTTTCGGGCATACTTTCTCGAAACTAAGGTGATTGTCCACACAGACCACGCAGCACTGTGGTATCTAATATCTAAGAAGGATGTTAAATCGAGGTTGATCCAATGGGTATTGCTCTTATAAAAATTTGAGTTTGAGGTAAAAAACCGGAAGGGTGTTGAGAATTAGGTGGCTGACCACTTATCCAGACTGGAGGAAGAGGAAAGAATAAAAGATGAGATGGACATTGATAATGCTTTTCCAGATGAGCAGGTATTGGCTGCATCTCAGGATTTAATCCCTTGGTTTGCCGACTATGCAAATTACTTGGTGAGTGATGTGATCTCGGCAGATCTAACTTCGCGGTAAAGGAAGAAATTCTTATTTGATGCTCGGATGTACTATTGGGATGAGCTTTTATTCGTTTCGTACTTGTGTGGAGGGGTTAATTCGAAGGTGCGTGCTAGAGGTTGAGATGCTGAGTATACTTGAGGCATGCCACTCATCTCCAATTGAGAGTCATCACAATTGTATTCAAACTGCACACAAAATTTTGCAGTGCGGTTCCTCTTGGCCCACAATCCACAAGGATGTATACGATTTTGCCAAAGCCCTTTATCAATGCCAAAGAAAAGGTGGCATTACTCACAAGCATGAGCCACTATTGACCCCAATTTTGAAAGTAGAATTGTTCGATGTATGGGGTATTGATTTCATGTATCAATTTGTGAGCTCTTATAGGATGAAGTTTATCTTGGTGGTAGTGGATTATATTTCAAAATAGGTGGAATCCATTGCACTCCCTAACAATGAAGGGAGAAGTGTCAGCACTTCTGTGAAAGCATATATTTGCGAGATTCAGTACTACCAGAGCCATCATCATTGACAGTAGTTTACACTTTTGTAATCATGTTTTCAGAATACTTCTTGAGAAATACAGTGTGAAACATAAGGTGTCAACACCTTATCATTTTCAGTCAAGTGGACAAGTGGAAGTCTCCAATAGGGAGATTAAGATGATTTTGGCTAAAACAGTGAAAACCAACTGGACAGACTGGTCTAGAAAGCTCGATGATGCACTTTGGGCATATCGAATAGCTTATAAGACCCCTATTGACTCATCAACATATCAGCTTGTTTATGGAAAGTCATGTCATCTGCCCTTGGAGCTGGAACATAAGGCACTATGGGCACTGAAAAAGTTGAACTTGGACTGGAATGAAGCAGCCAAATTGAGACTAGATCAGCTGAATAAGATGGATGAGTTTCAGCTTATGAGAGTGTATCTATCTATAAAGATAGGATGAAAATCTACCATGAACGGAAGATTTCAAAAAGAGATTTCAACGTTGGTGACTTGGTACTCCTGTTTAACTCGAGGCTTCACTTACATCCAGGGAAATTAAAGTCTAGATGGATGGGATCATATCGAGTGGTGAACGTGTCGCATATAGTGTTGTGGAACTTAAGAACAAGGATGGAAAGAGGTTTAACATGAGCCAACAAAGAGTGTAGTTGTACATGGGAAACGCCGAGGAGGTAAGAGCAATCGAATCGGTGTATCTTGATGAGTCCTAAATAGACAAAGTGGTAACGTCGTGCCACAATGTTAAATCAGGCGCTTCATGGGAGGCAACACATGAATGGTCGGTGAAGTCTAAGTAGCTAACCAGAGCACTTAGAGCATCATAGTATGTCCCTTTTATTGTTCTAAAAGTTGATGCTCTGGGAAAAAAACATACTTTTAAAAAGGAAGGGGTGTACTTGTATTTTTTGGGGTTTTGACTTTCGTCCAAGGTTTTTTTGGTCGTATTTCTTTTTACTCAGACATGCTATCTAGTAGAACCATCATGTTTAGGATTTTGTTTTGTGTTTAGTTTAGCTATAACTAGTTAGGAGAACTTAACAACCAATATATGCACATGTTTTGAAATGTTGAGAAAAAATGACCCTGTCTGAAAATTTTTGGTTGTCTAGCTGTGTATGTTGACTGCAATGCATAATTTCTGTGGATCTTTTTATAGAATTTAGTCTATTAGCATATATAATTATAGCTTAGTTGTGCACAAAACTGAATAGGTAGAATTAATGCAAACCTGTACCGTGAGTGAGGATTTATACTCAGTTCAATACTGCATTGAGGATCTAGAACTTGCCCGGTTAGTATTTAAATAGGTTATAGGATAGTTGGTTGGGAAAGCATCATAGGCTATTTTTTATTCTAGCCACTTTAGCTTAAATTAACCAACCAAATAAAAATGAATCCCTTGATCCCGAATTTGACCCTAAAATTGACCATTTTTCTTTGATTACCCATTCACCTTTCCTATTATTTATAATGAACCTGTTTGGCCCTGGTCCCTCCTTGGACATTGTGAACCTCAACTCAGGCAAAATGCCTAAGTTGAGGGTGGCTATAGTAGGGATGGGTAGACTGTGAGGAGGTGGAGATTAAAAAAAAGAGATCCAAGAAAAAGTGTAGTGTGGTGTAAAAGGAAAAAAAATAAAAGAAGAGCTTAAATGAAAAGAAAAAAAAGAAAAAGAACAAGAGATAAAAAATATGAGAAAAATACACCACACTCATACATGGCATTTAAGCGGAGAAAAAGTGGAAAAAGTGAAAAAAGGGGTATAAAGTGAAAGTGAAGCCAAGTATGTAGTGCCAAGGAGGGTTTAGTCACTAAATTTCATATTTACCATACCCAGCCCAAAGCCTACATGACAAGCCGAGAAAAGTCCTATAGTGATTCTATCTTAACTATCCGAAAAGCCGAAGTAGAGAAAATAATGGCAAGCCTATGGTATCCGATGTGCAATATTTGAAACTTCTTTGTGAGAGTGAGAGTCTCACTTGTTTAGTCTCGAGTTTCATATTTCTATATATCTGTAAGTCTTGGGGACTCCATTTTCTATGAGGGTACTTGGTTTGTATTATATTCTGCCAATTGTATGTAAGAGTAGCACTAGTGATAACTTGATTCTCTGCTGATAGTTAGATGTCATATCTTGATCGTTGTATATCATGAGTTGTAGTTGCAAGATTGCATAGCAGACTTGGTTTGAATGAAAAAAGGGGGCCAAAAACTAATTGTGGTTTTTTTGCATAGTTTGGTTGTGTTGGCTATAGGCCTTCTAGTTTACTTTCTATTTAAGCATCGTCTTATTTTTGTTTTGCTTACCTGAGGACATGCAAAAGTCTTAAGTTGAGGGTGTTGATGTGTTGTGGGTTTACAACACTTTCGATGCTTAAAACTGAGGAAATAAGCATGGGCTTAGGTGTGTTTATATGATATGATGCACTTTTACTTTGTTTTCAGGGAGACTAGGTGTTAGAGTTAGAGTATGCAAAAGCAGTGAAAAAATGCAGAAAAAGGACTAAGTATAGACCTCAGTACGAGCCGTACTGAGAATCGTAGAAAAGTCCAGAAGGTATGCTGAACCAAAGAGTCAAAGTATGACTCTTGGTACGAGTTGTACCATCCTGATACGAGTCGTACCAAGGCAGTCGTGATAAAGTTCAGAAGAAATTTCACTAAGTTAGTCTCCTAGTATGGGTAGCAATCATGAATCGTGTTATCTACCTACGACCTGTACCAAGGAGCCGTGATGAAGTTCAAAAGAATTGAAGAACGGTAGATCTCAAGTACAACAAGAAGTCATGAGTCATACCAAGCCACTCGTGAAAAGATTTAGAGGATGCCAGAATTGTCAGGTTCAAACCACGACAAGATAGTACGATTTGTATGGGTCGTACGTGAAGTCGACAACAGTTTAGCAGTTTTCTTGTTAATTTAGGAAACATTTCTGATTATCTGTATAAATATTTTTCTAGATTATTTTTGTTTAGGGAGGAACAAAATACAATTCTTGGAAGAAGTATTAGACTTTTTGGATTATTGAGAATAAATTTTGGAGATTCTCTTGAATTGATTTTCTCATTGTTCTTGAATTATTCTTCATTAATTCTTTTAATAACCAAGTGCATTTTCTTCCAATCATCTTTGTAAGTTCTAAATTATGTGTTTGTCAATGAATGCATATAATTCTCTTACAATCATGAGAGGCTAAAACCTCCACAACTAGGGTTGTGGGAACCATGGTGAATTAACAAATTAGGGTTTGCATAAAGTGGTTCTACACCAATGTGAATGCTTGTATTATATTCTCTTCATATTTAATGTTTCTTAACAGAGCGCAACATTAGGACTTGGCCGAATTCTTTACTTTCTTGAATCTAGAGAAGTAAGTATTAGAAAAAGAGAATTACAACAAAGCTTTTATCTTTAAGGGTCATTGTAGGAATTGAGCTGCGGTTGCAAGATAGTTAATTTGGAACTAATTGATAACAGTGAAAGTGAAATCACTCATGAGACTTAATCTGGTGATTGAGTATAGTTATTCAATAGGGACGAACTAGTCATTTGGATAAACCCTAGTTATTAGTTCTACAAGCTAAGAATTGGAAAAATACGAGTGTAAAACCTGAAGTAGTTATGAATCCATGGGGATACTTCCCTAGTTATTTGTATTAACTTGATAAACAACAATAGAATCTCAACATCTTTACATATTTTCTTTTATAAAACCCCTTTTTTGGAGATAACAGACTTGAAATCTTAAATACTAGCATTATTTTATATCTTGACCTTATTCCATCTGGGATCGATCCCAACCTAGTTGGGTTCTTCATTGACAACATTCGCATCATACTTTTACAGGAGTGTGATTTGAGCGTTATCAATAATCAGTTAATACCAATTCATTCTTCTTTTGGAAGAATAGGCCCATATCTGATGTTAAGTTGATATATTTTAGAATCCTCTATGCAGCTTCCAAGTGTGGCTTTCTTGGTGATTGCATAAATCTTCTTAAGTATCCAACAGAAAAGGAAATATCTACAATGTAATAGTCAAATGCAGTAGACTTCCAACAAGAGATCGAAAAGGCTTGGGATATGCAAGAAGTGAGCTTTCTTCATGCCTTAACCTCATGCCAGTCTCAAGAGAACTAAAGAACTTTTTCCTTTGTTTCAGCCCAAACTTGTCAACAATCATCTTGGCATACCCTTCTTGGGTAACAAAAATTCCTTTACTCGTGTTTGTCACCTCTAAGCCAAGAAACTGATATAGTTCTCCCAACTTCTTGATATCAGATCTTATGAAAAGCTCTTCTTGAAGCCTTACAACTTCATTATTATTGTTTCCTGTTATTATCATGTTATCCACATACAAGAGAACAACCACATGCAGGTCTCCTTGATTCTTAACAAATAAGCTAGGATCTGAATGTGATGCAATATAGCCACAGAAATGTAGATATTGAGCAATTTTTCAATACCATGCTCGTGGATCCTGCTTAAGTCCATAAAGTGCTTTCTTAAGCTTGCAAACATAATCAGGATGTAAATTAGAGACATACCCGAGTGGTTGATCCATATAGATATCTTTGTCAAGTTCTCCATAAAGAAAGCATTCTTCACGTCAAGTTGGCATAATTTCTATCCATACGAGGCTTCCATGGATAGTACAACTCAAACTAAGATCATCTTAGCCACCGAACTGAAGGTTTCTTCGTAATTTTCCCCATACTTTTGAGAAAAACCTCGAGCAACCAACCTTGGTTTATATCTGTCTATGCTGTCATCTGCTCTTCTTTTGATTTTGTAAATCCATTTTCAAGAAATGGGTTGTACATCTCTTTGCTTCGCTACAAGGCCCCAGGTTTGATTTTTCAATAGATCCTCCATTTCATCATCCATGGCAAGCTCACACTCTTTAACTCATTTAGCTTCTTCAAAATGTGAAGTCTCTTCATCGTCTATTATCCCTGCAAAAAAACAAGAATACATACTAACAAAGTTTAATTCCTAAAGTGGGTTGGCTTAACAGTAGTTTTATTTGGCCATTGTGAACCACGTGAATCATCTTCTTATTTAGTTTCACGTTGTTGAGTTCCCAAGCAACCCCTTTCGCTTAGCTCCTCAACAACTGTATTATCTGGAGAAACACTTATGATGGGTAAGTTTGAAACTTCAGGGTTTAATATTTTAGAACCCCCTTCTTCTGATGAAAGAAAATTCCATCAAATATTACATCCTGAGAAATAATAAAACGATGAGTTTTTGGGTCCATGTACTTCCAGCCCTTTTTTCTTTTCTCATATCCAAGAAAGATGCATTTTTTTGCCTTGCCATCCAACTTGCTCCACTGAGAATCCAAAATATGAACATATAGAGCAAAAAACTCTTAGGTGTTTGATAATATGCTTTTCTCCAAACATTAATTCATAAGGTCACTTCATGTTGTTAGGAGAAAGTGGAAACCTATTGATCACATATGTTGCACATTTCATACCTTTAGCCAATAGGGCTCTAAGTAATTATTTTGCATGAAGCCAGCTCTTACATATTGCTGTTAAGTGTCGAATCTTCCTTTCAACCACTCCATTTTGTTGTGGTATATTAGCACAGGTTACTTCTCTTCTAATTCCATGTTGATGACAAAAAGAGAGAAACTCTTCGGAAGTGAACTCACTGTCATTATCAATTCGTAACCGTCTTATCCTTGAACCAAGCTCCCCTACAACAATTTCCTTCAATTCCATAAACTTGTTGAAGACTTTTGAATTGTGCTTCACAAAATAAACCCATGTGAATCTAGTAAAATCATCAATGAAAATTAGCATGTAAGAGTAGCCAGAGAATGAAGGAGTTCTTTTGGCCCTATCAAATCACTATGAATTAGTTCTAGAGGAACATTGCATCTTGATAAGGATCTATCAAATGAAAGACGATGTGCCTTTCCGCATTGACATCCTTCACAAATATCTCCTCCACCAAAGTTGCTTAAGGTAGGAAATCCTTTTACTAGATTCAATTTTATCATTAGCTTTAATTTCTCCATGTTAAGATGCCCAAGTCTAGAATGACATAGATATGTAATATCATTACTTCTTGTTGCTACACC
>JACEIK010003589.1:0-24964 GCA_018107945.1 Datura stramonium | reverse complement strand
CCAAATGTCCTTTTTATCTTGTCTCATCATCCATAATCCATCCCTTAACATTTATCTTCAAGATTAGGACCATTATCTTCACATTGAGCTCCATACATTGACAATTTCAACCTACAAAGAGAGCTAATCATATTTGTTAGTCGATGGCCACAAATTACACAAACTACATGATATTATTCTTAAATTAAGGTACAACATGGGTATAAAATAGTATTTGGGCATGTAAATATGCCCAAGATCAAATAACAGGAAGCTCATTGGGGAATACATCCGGAAACTTATTGACTACAGCAATGGACTGAAGAGTCGGGGATTCTGCCCGCATATCCCGAACCCTAATAATATAGTAAATACAACCCTTCTCTATCAACTTCCTCACCCGAAGATAGGATATGAACCTAGATTTTGGCGCAACTGCATTGCCTTTCCATTCTCCACTACTTCCCCTAGAAAGTGAAATCGGACAGTCTTGGTCCAGCACTCCATATTGGCATAATATGGTGCTAGCCATTCCATGCCTATAATTACATCAAAATCAAGCATTCATAGCTCCACTAAGTCTGCTAAAGTTTGGCAAAAAACAACCTCTATTGTACAGCCCTGGTAATTCTCTTAGCAACAATAGAGTCACCAACGGATGTAGACACCGAGAATGGTCGCTGAAGCAATTCTAATGTTATGCCAAACTTACATGCCACTAGTGGAGTAACATAAGACAAAGTAGAATCTGGATTTATAAAACATAAATTGGGTGAGAGCAAACATCCAGCATACCTGTCATAATATCTGGTGATGAATCTGACTCATGTCGCCCTGATAGGGCATAAGTGCGATCCAAACCACTTCCAAAACTGGATGCCCCTAATCTACCTCTTCCTCTGCCGGCTGGGGCTGAGGGCCTACGCCCTGCCGAAGGTGCCGGAGCATGTGATCCTGTTGAGGACCTGTTCTGCTGGTCCCGATCACCCTGATCTCTGGCCGAACAATCCCTCATCATATGACCCTCTTGCCCATAATTATAGAAAGAAGTAGAACTGTATCTACACCTCTTAAAATGTCATTGACTGCAAATGCAATAACACAGTGCAACGGGCCTGCTCTAATATGATCCCCTCTATTGCTGGGAACCTGACACTCGTGAGCTCTCGCCGAGACCTGACTGTCCACAATGATCTGATCTACCACCCTGCTGCTGCTAAGGTGAAGGTCTAGGTGGCCTACCTGACATTCGTGGCCTGGGCCCACCCTGAAATTCTACCTGCATGTCAGTGGGCCTGGCCCTCCGACGCTACTTCTGATTCGCTCTCTCTGCTTCATACTGACACTGCCTAATCCCTTCTATATTCTGAGCAAAAGCCTGGATGCATGACATGTCCATATCCTCCCATAAGGTAGCTATAATATAGGTTTCCACATACTCTAGAACAAGCCCCATAATGAACCGGTGTACCTTGGCTGGCATGGTATCCACAAATGCTAGTGCATATCTTTCCAAAGAGTCAAACCTCATCAGGTACTCTTGGACGCTCATCCTTCCTTACTCCAGGTGTAAAAACTGATCCACTCGGGTCGGTCGGGTCTCTCGAGGAAAATAGTGATCTATCAAAGCCTCCGAAAAATTGGACCACGTAGGTAGGGGTACATCTCTGCTCTAGACATCTCCCAACTCTCATACCACAGAACCGCTATATCTCGTAGCCGAAACACTTTCAACTTGACTGACTCACGGACATAGCATGCATCACCCTGAATATCCTTTTTAACTAATCTAGGAAGTCTTGAGGATCCTCTCTGCGGTCTGTCCCCATAAACTACGGAGAACTCTGGGCAAGAAATCACGAACCCTCAAACATCCGGGTCCTCTAGTAGATTCCACAACAACTAGTGCCACTGGCTGTCGCTGAGCGGCCATCATCCAAGCCAACATATAAACCACATTCCTAACCTCCTGATCCAATGGTATAGTTATAACTGGGGGTGGTGCTGATGTATTTGCTGCCCTGGGGGCTCTTGGTGTAATGGAGAATGTCTCCCTCTCGCCCTCAAGTCAGGCCATCACTGGTTAAGGCACTCAGCCAGTGCCTCTCCTATCGCAGGATCCAGCTCCCCATCGGCCGTAGTCTGTCGTGCCTCTGACATTTTCTTTGTGGATAAATAGAATAACATAAGCTTAGGGACTCAACCCAACACAACTTATCTCTATAGAATGATTTGAGAAGGAACGAGGGTAACCACGCTATCATGTCTCGTAGCCTCCTGCGTATACCATATGGTGCACAATACATCCATGGACAAGACTCTACTAGGCACGACTTGCAGACTCCCTAGAATATGATGTTGCTCTGATACCAAGTTTCTCACGCCCCACCTTGGGAGGGAAGACTAGCACCTAGTGCCACACTGAAACCTAGGCTGACCTAGCTGGGCATATGCACCTCTGGTGCCTGCCAGCAACTCAAAATCAAGAAAACAAAGAGCTATATCTCGTTCGTAAACACAGCCTTGGGCCGACTAAGCCACGACATACAACCTGCATAAGACAGCTAACCTAGCAATCACAATAATCAAAGGATCCTATGCGAGCCGACAAGACAACCATGCTGTCTAAATCATAGCAAAAGGAAGATAGGCAGTTACATATAAACTACAGCCGACAAGGCTGCTACCTGATAGCTAAGCTAGGGCCCACACGGCCAACGCACAAGTAATAACATATATAGGCCCCATATGGCCAACAACAACCAACTAACTAGGAACTATAATCTGCAAGTCTCTAAAAGTGGAATAGTGGTGGGAATAGGGCCCCGGCCTACCCAAAGCCTGCACAACAAAATGAGCAAACCTTTCTAACTGCCATCTCCAAAGAAAAGGAGCTGCCTGATCTGCTAACCCAAGATGACTACTAAGGAGGTCCTAAAACTCATCTGTCCATATCTACAAGCAAGTATGTAGCGCCCCATATGTGGGCGTCAATATAATATATACCGAATATGTAAGGCAGTAATAAAAGCTGAATAGGAGCTAATAAAATAACTGAAAGTAATCAATAAGAATGATAAGAGTTTAACCTGAATAGCCTCACAGTCTGAAGTATAGCAAGCAATTAAATATACAAACACGAACCTAACTTGGCCCCTATTAGCTTGGAAGGTACAATCAGTACAGAATAACCTACCTGGGTCCAAATAAGCCATAGCAAGTACAGTTCAATCTATATGCCCCTAATGAGGTCATTATGATTCCAAAAGTAACTATAGCCAACCTACCTACCTTTTGGGTCTGTAATTAAGCCTTCTGGACTCCTGTAACTATATTTGAGCCCTCTGGGTTCCTGTAACTGCATCCTGGACCAACAAGGCTCGACTGAGGGTTAGTAATGCCGTTATGGCATAGGGGAAATCCATACGTGAATGGACTTCGATACAGCCTTCAGACATCACATAGCTCCTCTGAGCAATCTGTAGCCCCGTAGGTAATGATACAGCCAGGAACCTTAAGCTTGGTTAACAGAAGGCCATACTAGGTGGGGTCAATACCGATAGGGGTGCTATACTGTAGTCTCGAATCTACCTGTAGAAGCTAATCACAATATACATATTCGCAACTTACTTACAAAGGCATAGATCGTATCAACTATACGATTAGGACAACTTGCCGAAGAGGTTAGCCTTAGCATACCTCAATTGTCAATTTCCGTTCACCCAAATAGTTCCAACTTAAAGCCAGTAATTCCTCCAAGTTGTGGCCCTTACACTGAGAGAATAAAAGCTATTTTCAACACTAGGAAATGACTAATAAAAATATACTTTTAAGGACATTAACTAGAAGTCAAACTTTTTCCAATTCACCCCAAAATGTACGAATTCTGAAGAATTTAGAAGGTAGAAGCACTTCTTTATCACTTGTTGACACTTAGGACTCAATTTAAAATGATTTCTACAACTTATACTCGGTGGGACTCTGAAAATTCAAGCTAGATTTCAAGAAATAACTCCATAGATACATTCTTCGTAGGCCCAGAACTCGTTATCCAAGATGAATTTGCAATTGAACGGAGTTTAACAGTGTAATTTGACGAAAAACGTAAGAAATGGTTGCTCACATCACTCCTACTTATTTGGGGAAATGGTTGAATGGTTCATTAAAACTTGAGGAAGCTATATATAATTTGAGGTGGTGGGCAGGGGGGCACGGTGCGTCGCCCATTCCGCCAACATACGAGTGCAACGCCCCAGCCCATGAGCAGGCATGGCTACACGCGGTGGCACCCAGTGAGCCCTACCTCTGGCCTCGGGCTCCTGCTCGCTTGACAACGTGCTCTTATGCTCATCCCTCGAGCCCTTTCCCACATGCGTTGTACTCCAAAACTTTCAATATACATACGCACGCATCGTCTAACCAACGAAGACTTACAGGGTGTAACAGTTAGGGATACCGATGGGTCATTCCCTCGACCCATTACCAACAATGCAATCTCACTCTCTTTATCCACTTGACGGGTCATACCATAATTCGTTAGGAGTCACAACGACTCGTCGTCCCATCCATTTCCACTACCCAAGAATGACATCTCCTCAAAATTGGGCACCACCCAACAGGTCACTTAACGACTCGTTAGGTCATACCACGAGTCACTAAATGACGCATTCTGTAACCTGGTGCAAATATTCCTTCTTTCTTTATTTTAACCCTCGGGTCTGATCTTAGGGAATATTGAGGTATTACAAAGGTAGCAGAGTTCGTCAACTTGAGGCAAAACAATATGACTGTGCAAAAGTATGTCTTGGAGTTCACCCAGCTGTCCAAGTATGCACCAGAAATGGTTGTGGATCAAAGAGCCTGTATGACTAGATTTGGGTATGGAGTATCAGATTCGTTAGTCAAGGAGTGTAGGACTGCAATGTCGAACAATGATCTAAACTTCTCTCAATTATTTATATACGCCCAACAGATAGAGGCGGATCAAATGAAGGAAAGGGGGAGAGAGGCCAGGATGGGAAGCTTTGGGTTCTCCCAATTGAGGTCCAGTGGCGGACATCGTTAGCAATCCCACCAAAGATAATCGACCCCAATGCCGTCATTAGCCAGTGTTCCATTCAGACCTTGGGGTGATCAGAGGAGTAGGGCATTAGGTTCGAGGAGACAGAGGGACACGCCAGTAAAGTGCACCTGTCCAGTCTGTGAAAAATATGGTATGAACCACATAAAAGAGTACCTAGTCAGATCAGATATTTGCTTCAGGTGTGGGAAACCTGGGCACATGTGCGGGGGGTGTCCTTTGGCTAGGCAGGGCGACAGTAGAGATCATGCACAGACTACCAGTTCAGTAGTAGCTCCAGCAGAACATCCTTCTCAGTAGGGTGAATCCACTAGCATAGGTGGTGGTCAGCATCAGAACAGATTTTATGCCCTCTCATCTCGTAAGGAGCTGGAGGTCTCTCCAGATATGGTCACTGGTATGTTACGAGTATTTCATCTTGATATGTATGCATTGTTAGATCCAAGGGACTTTATCTTTTGTGATGCCTTATGTTACTATTAGTTTTGGAGTTAGTCCCAAAATCTTATCAGAACCCTTCTCCATCTCTACTCCAGTCGGTGACTCAGTTATAGCTTCACGGGTATACAGAAATTGCCTTGTCACAATCCTTCAAAAAAGTCACCTCAGTCGATTTAGTAGAGAGACATGACTAATTTTGATGTTATCTTTGGTATGGATTGGTTGCATGCATGTTATGCCTCAGTGAATTGTAGAGCCCATATGGTAGAGTTTCGATTTCAAGGTGACTAGTCCTAGAATGGACGGGTAGTTCAGATGTGCATGTAAGTCGTTTTGTTTCCTACCTTAAGGCTAGAAAAATGATTTCCAAGGGTTGAATGTACCATCTAGTTTAGGTTAAGGATACTACATCTAAGACCCCAACTCTTCAGTCTGTCTTGGTAGCATGTGGGTATCTGAAGGTTTTCCCAGATGATCTACCAGGAGTCCCTCCCGAGCGGGAGATTGATTTTGGTATCGACCTTCTTCTCGATATACAGTCAATACCTATTCCTCCTTACATAATGGCTCTAGCTGAGCTAAAGGAGTTGAAAGAGCAGTTGAAAGATATTCTAGATAAGGGCTTCATCAGACCTAGCAAGTCCTTGTGGGGTGCACCAGTACTCTTTGTTTGAAAGAAGGATGAGTCTCTTCGTATATGCATTGACTATCAGCAGTTGAACAAGGTCACAATTAAGAACAAGTATCCCCTCCCCAGAATTGGTGACTTGTTTGACCAACTTCAAGGTGCTAAGTGCTTCTCAAAGATATACCTCAGATTTGGTTATCACCAGCTTGGAGTTAGGGAGAGTGACATTTTGAAAGAGCTTTGTGGACTCGGTATGGTCACTATGAGTTTGTAGTTATGTCTTTTGGACTAATGAATGCTCCTGCATCTTTCATGGATCTGATGAACAGGGTGTTTAAGCCATATTTGGACATGTTCGTGATTGTCTTCATAGATGACATTCTCATATACTCTAGGAGCGAGGAGGAGCATGCCGCTTATTTGACGATTGTGCTACAGACCCTCAAGGATCTCTAGTTGTTTTCTAAATTCAGAAAGTGTGAGTTTTGGTTGGATTCCATAGCATTTTTGGGCTATGTGGTGTCAAGTGAGGGTGTTCAGGTGGATTCTCAAAAGATAGAAGCTGTAAAGAATTGACCTAGACCAATTACTCCATTGGATATAAGGAGTTTCTTGGTTTAGCTGGCTATTACAAGAGGTTTTTTGGAGGATTTTCATCCATTGCAGCACCATTGACTAAGTTTACCTAGAAGAAAGTCAAATTTTAGTGGTTGGAGGCTTGTGAGAAGAGTTTTCAAGAGTTAAAGGCTCGACTCACTTTAGCCCCAGTATTGACCCTACCTGAGGATACAGATGGATTCGTTGTGTATTGTGATGCCTCTAGGGTTGGTCTTGGATGTGTGTTGATGCATCATGTTACGGTCATTGCCTACGCCTTTTGAAAACTTAAGACTCACGAGAAGAATTACCCGACGCATGACCTAGAATTGGCAGGGTGGTGTTCACATTGAAGATTTGGAGACACTACTTGTATGGGGTCCATGTGGATGTATTACGGACCACAAGAGCCTGCAGTATGTGTTCACCCAAAAGGACTTGAATTTGCGACAAAGTAGGTGGTTAAAGCTACTCAAGGACTATGACATGAGTGTCCTTTATCATCCGAGCAAGGCCAATGTAGTGGTGGATGCCCTTAGCAGACTGTCCATGGAGAGTGTTTCTCATGAGGAAGATGGAAGGAAAGAGTTGGTGAAGGATGTGCATTAGCTTGCACCTTTAGGGGTTCGCCTTGTGGATTCGATAGATGGGGGTGTCATCTTTCAGAATAGTTCAGAATCCTCCTTGGTGACTGAGGTCAAGTGTAGGCAACATGAGGATCCTATTTTGCTGAAATTAAAAGAGGTGGTTCGAAATTAGAAGGTGGAGGTCTTCTCCCAAGGGGAGGGTGGTGTGCTTCAATATCAGGGCCATTTATATGTTCCAAGTGTCAATGATTTGAGAGAACGAATGTTGCATGAGGCTCATGGTTCCCAATATTCTATACATTCAGGTGCCACCAAGATGTACCGTGACCTACGGGAAGTCTATTGGTGGAATGGCATGAAGAAGGACATAGTAGAGTTTGTGGCTAAGTGTCCGAACTGTCAATAAGTGAAAGTGGAGCATCAGAGACCTGGAGGTATGCTACATAACATCAGTATCCCCACTTGAAAGTTGGAAGAGATCAATATGGACTTCATCACAGGGCTGCCTCACACTCACTGATAATATGACTCTATTTGGGTGGTGGTAGACAGGTTGATCAAAGAAGCTCATTTCTTATCAGTCAAAACTACCGATTCGGCAGAGGACTATGCTAGATTGTATATCTGAGAGTTGGTTTGGTTGCAAGGGATTCCCTTGTCCATCATTTTAGACTGAGGTACTCAGTTTACCTTGTAGTTTTGGAGATCGTTTCAGAAGGGACATGATACTCAGGTCAAGCTTTGTATAGTTTTTCACCCGCAAACAGATGGTTAGACCGAGCGGACCATTCAGACTCTCGACGACATGTTTAGAGAATGTGTGATTGACTTCAAATATAGTTGGGATGATCATTTTCCTCTGATCGAGTTTTCTTATAATAACTTTACCACTCTAGCATTCAGATGGCTCTGTTTGAGGCTCTCAACAGGCGGAGGTGTAGATCGTCTATTGGTTGGTTCGAAGTAGGTGAAGCAACGTTGGCAGGGCCAAATTCAGTTCATGAGGCCATGGAGAAAGTTCAGCTTATTAGGGAAAGGCTGAAAACAACTCAGAGTCGTCAAAAGTCATATGCGGATGTTAGGCAGAGAGAACTTAAGTTTGAAGTTGATAATTGGGTGTTCTTAAAGGTATCTCCCATGAAGGGAGTGATGAGATTTGGATAGAAAGGAAAACTTGTCCCCGATATGCTGGCCCATACAGGATTGTGAGATGTGTTGGCAAGGTGGCCTATGAGTTGGAGCTACCAGCAAAGTTAGCGTCAGTGCATCCAGTTTTCCATGTATCATTATTGAAGAAGTGCATTGGTGACCCGGCTATGGTTGTTCCAGTGGAGAGCATAGGTGTGAAGGATAGTCTTACCTATGAGGAGGTACTCGTTGAGATCCTTGATCATCAGGTTTAGAAGTTAAGGAATAATGAAGAAGCTTTAGTGAAAGTCTTGTGGAGGAATCAGCTTGTTGAGGGAGCTACATGGGAAGCCAAAGCAGATATGATGGCTAAATACCCAGATTTATTCCCTTATAGTTCCGTTCTAGCATGAGGTATCAGTTTCCTCTTTAATACTCTATTCAGTTTCATGTCTCTTAGTTCCTTTTATGTTTTAACATGTATGTATGCATCATGAATTTAGTTGAGTCATGTATCTCAGTTCGGAGTCAGTGATAACGTCCAAACTACACCCCTCTTGACGAGAGAGCGTTAACGGTCACTGTTCAAAATAAATATTCCCGATGGATATCGGGGTCAAATCCCACAGAGACTAGTGAATGATTTACACAAGCGTGGTTTAGGAAATTTGAATTAATTCACACCAAATCAAAAGAAAATAAAACAGTAAACTTTTTGGGGGAAAAGGAAGTCAATAATATGGTGGATTCTAACTCAGCTAGTTAAAATAGCAAAATAACCAAAATTGAGAGAAAATGATGAGTGAAGACTAGAGGTGTGGTGTAGATGTAGATGGGGTGTTAATTAGATGAGGATATCTAGATCACCAAATTATTGTGAATAAGTGTAAATAACTTTGGACAAGATGGTGCTCGATGTTTTTCAACCTCTTAGGCGCCTTTTTCTCGAGTCTTTTCGAAACTCAAGACACAATTCAATTAGCCCAATAAAGTTTGGGTTAGTAGCTGAGCTATTTCTAGCCATCAACCACTAATTAGGATTATGAATGTGGATTTTGGCTATTTCTAGCCCAATACCCACAAAATCATATCCATTCCCACTATAAAATTCTCCTCCAATACTTAATTCTTCTTTTCCAAGCCAAAATCAAGTAAGAAAACCAAACCCATAATTGAAACTATGGATAATCAATTATAATTTGAAGAGGATTCAACAGATTTACACTAATTTAGCAATATTAAGATGAATATAGCAGTATCCAATCTAATTAAATACCCATCATCACACACCTCTAACTAATTATTTAGCTACTCATAATTAAGAAACTAAAGAGCATATTCATTAATAAACTCAATGATTGTATTACTAAGAGAAAGCAAAATAACACTCAAAATATGTCTGCAACAATGGTTATGCCTTGCTAAGAAGAAGATGAAAATAGGAGAACGGAATATTCAAATTTCTTCTCCAACAAGCTTTTTTCTCTCTTTTCAAAGCAAAAGGAATGTTCAAAAGATAAAAGATATGTACAGAGTACTTTCTTCTAGACTATATGAAAAAATAGGGCAATCAATCTCCTCTTTTTTAGTGCTAAACGTAATTGTTCGTCGGTCTAGATGACTACACGCAAGTGCACGTGGTCGAACAAGTAGTAAAATGGCTCAAGTAAGCCAAGTATCGATCCCACAGGGACTGCACCAAGGTAACAATCGAATCAAGTGTCAATGAACTTTAACTCTAAAAATGCAGACAACAGTGAAAAGAAGATTTTGGGATTTTGTTTCCTAATTTATACTGAGTACTTCTTCTAGACTATATGAAAAATAGGCACCAATTTCCCTCTTTAGTGCTAAACGTAATTGTTCGTCGTCTAGATGACTACACGCAAGTGCACGTGGTCGAACAAGTAGTAAAATGGCTCAAGTAAGCCAAGTATCGATCCTAATGTGGATCGCACTACTGTAACAATCAATCAAGTGTCAATGAACTTTAACCCTAAAAATGCAGACAACAGTGAAAAGAAGATTTTATTTTGTTTCCTAATTTATACTAAATCTAAACTAATATACAATTCTTGAGTCTCGAACTATAGTTATGAGCATGCTGAGGCTAAAACGAACATGCAGGGAAGTAATTTATCGATACAATTTGATTAATCTTTCCTTCGATTGCTAGTCAAGAATTATTGCCTATGGATTAGTATTTAACCCAACTTAAGAATCATGAACCTTCCACCTACATTTCTGTGGATAAAAGAAATTCATGTTCTAACCATACAAACCGATTCCGTAATTGACTAATACGAATTTCGTGTATATTTCTATCCCCAAGGTAAATCACCCTCAACTCTTCCCAAAATCCAAGAAAAGTCATATCCTACCAATTCAAACCTTTCCAATTTCTTTCTCTTCAGTGAAACCGACTTTAGATATACATTAACATTGGCCAAATTAATGCAGTAAGAACAAGAATTAATAGAACAACCATGGAAGAAAAGATGAAAAACCAAATGATCAATAATTACATTTCTACTACAAACGTTCTTAACCCTAAAGAAGAAGTGAATTTAGCCACCTTCAGGATTAAACATCATTAAATGAGTGTAAATCATACAAACAATTGAAATAAAGGAGAAAGAGATAGAGAAGAACCCTAGGATTTTCATCCTCAACTACCCGTAACCCACGTTCTAGCTCAACCAAGTCAATAATTAAAATGAACCTAAGTTTGCTATTTATACTAGTGGGAATTTTTTTCCGGAATAATAGCAACGTGTCACGGAGTGCATCGCGGAGCACTGCCTCCGTGACACGGTACGTACGCGAATCCTTACCGGAACCAACCTGTGATGAGTGCCCAATGTGCTACCTACAGGTAACGCGGGGCTTCGCCAACGTGCCACGGCTCCAACGCGCACCTTCACTGGAATTCCATGTTCCAGGTAATCATGTCCAACGTGCCACGGAGGAAACGTGACCTTTCACCGAACTTGGTTATTTTAATCATCCTGGCGTAATGCTCGCGATGGTACAAGTGGACACGCTCCACGCTGAGCCCCTTTATTTGCCGCATCTCCTTAGCCTTTTTTCACTGCTCGCTTCCGAGTTCATTCCCACTCCCAACCTAATTCTTAGCTTCATAAAATTACATTTTTCCTGCAAAACAACGCTAATCATGTTGGTTAGTATAAATTGACATTTTAACTACAATTTACATGAGAATGCACAAATAATGATAGATAAACAAGACGAAATGAAGCATTTGAGTATCACTTGGGCATATACTCCTGCCTCCAAGATCATTTACCCCACACTTAAATCCTTGTTCTTCGTCGAACAATAATTTCACACCTCATGCAATTGATACCCATGCATAGCTACTTTGGCTCGACAATTCAAGCTACTGCTATACCCGATTATGTAATAAAGCAAATCATCAAGAAACATGCATAGTCTCATCAATACAATGACATTCAACACATCAAGACCTCCTAGACTCAAGAATCAACTCTCGATATCGGTAAACTCATGCAAATCAACTGATCAAGATATCCGACACGAAATTCACCTCTCGGTCACATGTGCCTCACAACACAAGAGAATTTCCCTTTTCAATCATATGAACTCAAAAACATTACATGCAGGCATATATAACAAGATTTCGCTCTCTCCCAAAGAATTTGCCATGCATCATGTCATGAACCTTAGGCTTGCCTCTAGTGTATTACTCCACTAATATAAGGACGCGTGATGTAAGATCACGAGGGACTTAACAAGTTGTAATGTAAGCTACGTAACTTAGTAAAAACCGGGCTAACCAATAATAGCAACTACCATCCTTAAGCGCTTTTCAACACATCCCATCAACATTATGGGCATTGTTTCTTCCTTCATCCTCCCATTCTTGAAGTCTTTCTTTATTTTTGTCCTCATTTCTTTAAGCACACTTGACTAAATAACAAAGATTAGTTATACATCTTCATTTTATTTAATTTACAAAGAAGTGCACCTTGACCTTTCTTTCCTTTCACCACTTCATCTTTTCTTTTCTTTTCACAATTCTCACTCCTTGACACCGTGGGAAAAATTATTTTTTTCTTGAGTGCTTAAGAGTTTTGGATCAAATTCTAAGATAATGAAAAAAAGGGGTTAAGGTTGATTTATACCTTTTCAACGAAAGAAAAAAATAGGCTAAAGGCTCAATGGGATAACTAGGATGTACTTTCAAGGTGGGTATGATAATGGAAAAACTCTCGGTTAAATCAAAGAAACGCCTACATCCTTTCCTACACTACACACCTCATTTCATTTCGCACACACCGTGCAAGTTCTAGACAATCAGCCAGCATGGAATAATCGAAACCTCACCTCACACTCCTTGCACATGCTCAACTCAAGACATATTCACATACTCTTCAATCAGCTAATTACAAGAATTCAAACATTAAGCCTCAATCACACCATCAACGCTATGGCCTAGGTATCTCTAACATATTACAAAGTTGCATGCTTTCATACGAATCATCTGCATTCTAAATATCATGTACAATACGCAACAAGAATTTCGAACCACAAAGTAGCGACAATGATTGGGATACAACAACAAAAGAAAATAAACGAACGTATTGAAAAACTACTTCCTAAGGACTACATTTCCTTAAGATTGTCATCATCCATCCATCAATGGGGGAACGTCACTATTTACGACTTCCGTTCAATGGGACAATTCTCGGTAAAAGCACCGGAAAACAAGCGCCGAGAAACCCAATCAAAAAACAATTCAACAAAAATTTTTAAAATATCGATAATTTCATAAAACCCAAAATATTTACACAAAAATGCACTTTAACAACAATTAACACAAGACACAACAGCTTCACGTTAGTTACAACACCAATTTACAATACAAAAACATAAACACAAACTCACAAATGGTCACAATTTTTCCAAGCGCAACAACAAAACATGAACGTATACAACAACAAAAACAATCAAAGACTTCCAACTACTCCCACCCCACACTTAAACCGAACACTTTCCCCTGTTCACAAAATTCAAAGATAACACAAAAGTAGGTGGTGAAACTCCCTAATCAATCGAAGTATTCAATTTCTTCTTAATGCAAGCCGTGCTCATCTCTATATTCCGACCGCCTCGCCGTTCATTCGACTCAATATTCCGAGTCTCACGGCGTGTTCCCCCTCTCATCGGTGGGGACATTGTCATCTACAGCTCCATAAAGTCAAGCCCCTACTCGGCATGCAGCCCTAGCATTTTCGCCGAAGGGTAGGTGTCCAAGTCGAAGCCGCTACAAACTCATCTTCGTTGCCGTCTCCCGCCTATAGCACCACAAGATTCGAGATCTCCAACATACATTGGGCATATATCGATCATCCCGAGTATGTCGCCGGGCTAGTGTGAGAATCCGCCCCGTGAGTGGTGTCGGGTGCCTTGGTTTTTCTCGACATCCACGCACGCCTATCCATCTGCGGATGTAGTCTAGGGGACACTCTCAATATCCAGGCCCCGCAGGAACGTGGTCAAAAAGCCACCAAACCCATACTGGTGTCTTTGATGCAAACGGGCCTTTCATGAAGAAGATGATCACCGCGCCAACATATTAATCTCTGTACTTTTCATCGTGGCATAGACGAGCACACACACGATCCTGTGACATTCGTCATGTGCACCTGATTAGGCAGAATGCACAATTTTTAGCGATCTCGGTTTCGGTTCATCTCGCGAGTAGGGCGTTGTTCGATGCAGCCCTCTCCTTATGCCTGCCTTCCAACGCATTGTAGAACGGGCTCCCACAGTGCCTCGCGCCCGCATATGGTGGAGTGAAGTTCAGCCAAGCAAGTACATGGGCGTTCGTGTTCCACGCCCAAAATGGCATTTAGTGATGGGGCTCAAAAGTGACAATTCGCCCCTACGGCGTGATCGCGGAGCGCTTCGGGTTCCAGCCATGAGAATTCTTAAATCGATGCGTGCATTTCACTCCTTGGGCTCTTCAAAGATGAAGTTCTACTCTGCAAATAATAATCCGGTGTACGATCTGGGGGAATTCTCAGGCAAGTGGCTCCTTGCGTATGTGCTCCTCGGGGAAGTATTTGTTCTCCTTATGCTTTTGTACAACTTCTTCCCTTTCGTTGCCACCATCGGGTTCGTATTGACTGTGATTGGCCGCGCAACCGGGCCGTGCCGCTGACCGTTTCTCCTGCGCCCGATCCTTTCCCCTCCCAGCCGCCCCGATGTAGATGCGCCTTTCCTTTGTCTTGCCTGCTCGGCCATTGTTCAGCCAATCAAACAGAGTCCCAATGTTAGTCAAATCAAATTAGCTCCGACCAAGGTTGCTAAGCTAGGCCACCCCACACCTAGTCTTTAGCCACATTTACAACATTACGACAAGACAATCCTCTTTTTTTCAAATTTACATTAAAAACAACATGCCTCGTGCATTCAGAAAATTCGATGGTATAAAATTTATATGTACTACTCGTACTCGCATGTACTTCAATCACAATATTACCATCGATACCATTTCATTACCTAGCACTTAGCTAAAATCTCTATCAACAACAACCTATACAATTCACCAATTTCTATGATATCAACAATTTCATTCTCCCCAAAATCTGTCAAGCTTTTTTTTTGCATATTCACATTAAGTACAAATACAATTTACTCCTTACCCAACATGCACAACCCAAAAATTTCTGCATTTCAAACTCAATTTAACTTCTTCATATTCAAATTTTAACCCTAGCTACAAGTACTCGCACAAATTCAACCCAACATGTATATATCGAGTTCATATAATCACAAAAATACTACGAACGTCAATTAACAATAACTTAACTGAATTTTAGCTCACCTCTACACTTAGGCAAGGTTTATCACCTCACATGCTTCAAATCGAAAAATTTAGCAAAAATTGAGGTTGAGTTCAAGAACATACCTTTAATCCGATGATATTGAAGAAAAGTTGAAGTGAAATTCTAGCTCCTAGGTCCGTGTCACATTGAGGAAGGAGGGATTTTAGGGTGTTTGTCGCGGAGGGGAGAAGGAATGGGGAAAATGTGGGGAAATCGCTGTGTGATTTTCGCGCGGGTCACGGTGACCCGGTGACCCGACGCGGGCTAGTTCTCAACGTGTCACGAAGGGTAACGCCGAGTACTCCGTGACACGGAGCCATTTGGGTGTGGTTGCTCCTAGAATTTGAAATTTGCAATTACAATTCTCAACGCATCAATGGAGGGTAACGCGGAGGCCTCTCTCCGTGACACGGAGCCACGCGTGGGCCTGACCCCGTTTTTCCACTTTTTATTTTTTTATCTCAACTCGATTTTTCATTTGCGATCCTTTTGCATTTTTGCCTCATTCAACCTGAAATTTATCTCACAACAAGAAATTGGTTAGAATTCCAAGGTTACAAACACAAACACAATTTTAATTAAATTACATGTTTTTTTTGTTTTTTTAATTTTATATATTTTTCTTTTCTTTTTAACAATTCAATTCTACTTCTTACTTATCAAATACAACATTTCAGGGTTGCCTCCACACAAGCTTGCTCTGCTGCTTCCGACGTCATTTAAGCTCATTCAAATTTCTAGGTGATTATGCTTTCCTCGACTACCGTCCTCACCTATGTCATGCTTGAGCACCACCTACTAACCTGCGACTGTGGCATTCCGATCTTGCCACAACCTGGGCTTGGGGTCTCACCTGGTTTTTCTAATGGCTCGCAGGAGTCAACATCGGTAATACGCTGATCAAGCACGTTGATCAATGAGCTCGCACACGGCCGGAACCAGGCCTGTACACATCAAATACTCACCTTGTCGTGCACCCGCATGGTGAGCTGCCCCCGCACACATCAATTAGCGCTTTCCCGATCGCCAAGAAAGGACGCCCCAAATAAATACTTCCGCGCATCCGGCTCAAATCCAGCACGACGAAGTCTATTGGGAAGATAGGAGCCCACTTGCACCAGCACGTCCTCCACAATGCCATCTTATTCAAGCAAAGAACGATCCGCTAGTTGCAAGATCATTGTTGTTGGTCTAGGACTTGCTAGCCCCAACTTCTGAATACCGATGTCTGCAATTAAGCAATGCTTGCCCCCAAATCACATAATCTGCAAGCTCGAATACTCTGCCCGATTGTAATCTGAATTGTAAAGCTCCCAGGGTCCTTGAGCTTTGTGGGCAACCTGCTTTGTATCCGGGAAGTGCACTCCTTCGTAGTATCGCTCCCACCGTAGCTGCATTTCCACAACCCGTTTTGTTCACCACGATGTCCTGATGTACTTTGGTGTACTTCGGCACTCCTGCAAAACATCAACAAGAGGTACCATCAAAACCTGTCTCTGAGCACCTCCATGAACTTTTGAAACACACTTCTCCTCAGGTTTCTTTAATCTTTCGAGGGAATGGGGAATTTTCCGTTCAGCATCATTCTTCTTCCCCCTCACTCGTGCTCCCTCTCATTCTCCGCTGCTCTCGACTACTGAGGTGGTCTTTCTGGTTCCACTCTCCCTTAAGTTGTAAATCACTCCTTGTAAGCATTAAATTCACTGCTTAAATAAATGGTCACCGGAAGTCCCCTCGGCCTGGTGTTTTGGGCTCCAGCGAAGGTCAACTGATACCCTGGTGTTTTTAGTAGCTAACTGATTATTTTTACATCGGGCTACTTCACATAGTCAGCCCGCAATTGAGCTGGTTAGCTACATTGTCTTGAACATTTCCTCACTGCTGGATGATGGTGGTGAGGAGATGTATTGCTGTTTCAAAATGGGCACTCGATAGTTTTGCTGCCCTCCTTGATTTCACCCCTGACTCGAACTCTGCCCTTTGATGGCTACTACCCCAAGAGAAATTCGGGTGACTCCTCCAGCTAGAGTTAGAAGAAAGAAGTATACTAGTTGGTAATTATTTCTATACATTACCAACAAAGTTCATCAACGTGATTCGCTCCACAACACTCAGCTGAGTGTTCATTACTGTCGCACACTTCACACCAAATCTGCTGCACTACATTCCATCAAGCTTGAGATCGATTCAAGCTCATATTTCTCGGGCGGGAAGGAGCTTGATTCTCGTAACGCAAATCTATTCTCAGGCAGCCAGATAGCCGTAAACCATCCAGCAATTTCTAAGACTCCAGCTGCTTTCCTTGTTTCCCCTCTTGAAGAGTCCTGCAGATTCCACTCCGGATTTCCCCCGCGAAAGACGACATTTAACAAAGTATACAGCTCAAGTCTTTTTCTAATGCTTATCCCCCAAATTCATTGAGCCCAACAAGATTTTTGTGTGTTCAACTCTCTGCGGAAAAGTATGTACCAGCAATATCATTTGATTGGTGATGATGAGGACAATCCCAAGAACATTGATTTGAATTTTTTCTCAAGCTTGATACAGATTCCTCCTCTCTTGTTTAAAACTTAGAATTTGACTTCTAAGTCTGGCTGCCTTACCTGTGGAAAGAACCGTATCAAGAATTTTCGTGGAAGACTATCTCACGCGGTGATGGAATTAGGTGGTTCAGTTTTCAACCACCTCTTTTCTTCTCCCAAAAGTGAAAATGGGAACAATGTAAGCTCTGACGTAATCCGATGACACTCCAATGGGATGTGGGGTGTTACTTATCTCCAAAAATTGAGATGTTGTTGTGGATCCTTGTGGGAGACCTGTGAATTGCTCCGCTGGTGTGCAGCAATTGCACCATATTCTGTTTAAGCTCGAACCTCCCTCCTGGCTCAGGTTTAATGCTGATGTAACGCGCAGCAGCAAGGGATTTCCGCTTACTTCGCCAACCGCCTAGCCGCCATTTCCCGGGGCACTAACACTCGCCTACAAGGGTGTGGATTCTGGTTGCTCCAGGATTGCTTGTCTGAGCAACTGCAGCTTTCTCTAGAGCTTTCCTTGACGATGGAATTGTCTTTCCGTTCTAAGTATGAATCCACCCACTCTCCTTGTCTTTGCCGTTGTTCAACAGACCACTATCTCGCAAAAGACAAGATAAGACCAACTTGTCAAGACTCACAGAAATTGTAAACTGGGTCACTTAAGAATGGATTTTAATAATTGCAGTCCTGCAATCATGCTGCAACATGTTCGCTGTCTAGATGACTACATGCAAGTGCAGGTGGCTTCGAACAACTAGTAAAATGGCTCAAGTATGCCAAGTATCATCCCCATGGACTGACCAAGGTAACAATCGAACTATGTCAATTAACTTTAACTCTAAAAATGCAGACAACAGTGAAAAGAAGATTTTGGGATTTTTTTTCCTAATTTATACTAAATCTAAAATGAATATATAATTTGAGTTCGAACTATAGTTATGAGCATGCCGAGGCTAAAACAAACATGTGTGGAAGTAATTTATCGATACAATTTGATTAATCTTTCCTTCGGTTGCTAGTTAAGAATTATTGCCTATGGATTAGTATTTAACCCAACTTAAGAATCATGAAACTTCCACTACATTTGTAGATAAAAAAATTCATGTTCTAGCCATAAAAACCGATTCCGTAATTGGACTAATACGACTTTCGTGTATATTTCTATCCCAAGGTAAATCACCTCAATTTTCCCAAACTAAGAAAAGATCATATCCTCTACCATTCCACAACTTTCCAATTTCTTTCTTTCGAGTGAAATCGGACATTTTAGATATACATTAACATTGGCCACAAATTAATGCAAGAATCAAGAATTATAGAACAACCTATGGAAGAAAAGATGAAAACTAAATATCATTACTACATTTTACCACAAATGTTCTAACTCAGCAAGAAGTAGGTTTAGCCACTCATTTGTGGATTAAACATCATCAAATGAGTGTAAATCATACAAACAATTGAAATAAAGGGAAAGAGATGTAGAAGAACCCTAGGATTTTCGCTCTCAATTGTCTCGTAACTCACTTCTTGCTCAACCAAGTCGAATAATTAAAATGAACCTAAGTGTGCTATTTATACTAGTGGGAATTTTTTCCGGGAATAAGCAACGTGTCACGGAGTGCATCGCGGAGCACTGCCTCCTGAGACGGCACGACGTTGCACTCCTTACCGAATCCTACCCATGAATTTATACCAATGGCTACTGCAACGCGGGCTGGCTAACGTGCCACGGCTAACGCGTACCTTCACTGGAATTCATGTTCTGTGTACCGCGTTCAACGGTGCCACGGAGGAACGTGACTTTCACTGGAACTTGGCTATTTTAATCATCCGGGAAGAATGCTTTGCGATGGTATACGACACGCCTCCATCGCTGAGCCCCTTTATTTGCTGCATCTCCTTAGCCTTTTTTCACTGCTCGCTCTGGTTCATTCCCGATTTCTCCTAACATACATCTTAGCTGATGAGCCTGCAAGTGTACGGGTCGTGCAAGTAATATAGTGGTTTCTTTAAGAACTGAATGTCAACCAATGTGGACTGACCCATTCCTCTAACTACCATTTCTAGTGTGATTTAAATACCTAAAGTGTTAAGTATAGACATTTTCGTTTGGAGAATAATGTTCAAGTTTGGGTCAACGAAATATTCCGAAAGTGCTCTAGGAGCAACATAGGGTTAAAACCAATTAATCACACATGTAATACGATTTGCAATGGAACAAGCATGGTCCTATCGATTGTTATTTCACATAATTATAATTGCATGTTCATGGTCTTTCGAGCCTCTAAACACGGCAATCTAGCCCTCACTGCATCATTGTGAGCGAGGAGTTTAATTTTCTAGTCGCGGGCACCACTTTATGTTGTGTTTACGGGGAAATGATTAGGACTTTCAGACGTCAACCATTTAACTCAACTTAATTTCACAACTACTTTTCGAAAGTGGTGATGTGACATCCCCAAGTTGGTCTTTCCTAACCCCCCGTGGTAATCCAAGCAAGGTGTTAGGTATATTTCTATCCCAACATTAACTCTCCGAGATTACTTCATGCTCCCCCACATTCTCATGTCCTCGACTTAGGTAATGCCTTCAAGCTATTTCAAGTTAACAATTATGTTTATGGTGATCAACATAAAAACAACCAATAAATCAGAATGCAAGACGGAACAACAATCAATAACTCAATTCCAAAACAATATCATAGAATTACAATCATAATTCATGTCTTCAACCCTAGAGGAAGGGTTCTTGCCATTCATGTTAGTAAAACTAATGTTAATCTACTCCTAATCTACTATTAATCTACTGTGAATTACATACGTACATGAGATTGGTAGATGAGAAAGGGAATTTGATAAACCCTAGGTGAGTTTCCCACTTCTCCCTTCACCTATGCAGTTTTTCTGAATAAAATCGTGACCAAATGAAAATAAGAGCTAAGGGTCCTATTTATAGTAAATGGAGAACCTGCATAATTTGGCCTGCTTCGTGAACGGGCTCGTGTCACGGAGTGTTCAGTGAAAGACCGCCTCCGTGACACGGAGGCATCGCGGCGAAAGCTCACTGGAAATCAACTCCGAAGATCAGCTTCGGCAGAACTCTGCCGCGATAGCAACGTGGCACGCTGCTTGGGCAGCGCGTCACACACTTTCGGTCGCGGAGCACTCATGCCGTGGCACGTTGCCAACGCGCATGGGGCTGCTTGGCAGCCTGCCTGCTGTGGCACGTTGCCGACGCGCGGGTGGGCTGTTTTGGGCCTCTCCTTTGTCGACGTTCGCGTGTTTATTCCGTCTCCCCAAGCCTCTACTACCCAATTCATGAATTAGCTCCTCAAAAGTCATCAAAACCTACAAAACAAAGGCTAATCATGTTGGTTAGCACATATCTTCGCTTTTATATAAAATCACATGAAAATGTATAAAATAGCTTGGACAACACGACTAATTTAAGCTATAAAGCGTAACACGGACCTATGTTATTTCCCGTGATCACAACCCCACACTTAAAGCCTTGTTCGGCCCTAACAACCTTTACATATCATGCATATGGAGAATTTCACATAACTAATTTAGCAAGATAATTCAAGCTACGGCTATAATGATTACGTAAGATACAAGTTAAAAATAGAACAATCTATGAACAATAACTATGTTAAGACTTCTTAACCTCAAGAATCGACTCTCAATCTTAGCAAACTCATGTCAATCAACCGATTAAGAAATCCCACATGAATTTTATCCTTCATTAAACATGTGCCCTCACTGAAAGAGAGTTACCCAATCACACGCAAAAACAATTTTTACATCACAACATGTGTGGGTATATAAAAGAATTTACACTCACTCTCACAAAGAATTCACATGCTTCATGTCATGACCCATAAGCTTGCTCCTAGTGTTTTACTTCACTAATTTGAGGATGTATGAAATGTAAGATCAAGTAGGACTTTGTAGGTTGTAACTTAACTCGTGCCATGTAAGTACTATATACGTAATAGTGACTATCTTTCCTAAGCGCTTTTAATCATCACGCCCTCATGGCGAACTTCCCTTCCCCTTACTTCACCTTTTATCTCTGGACGGTTTTTATTTTCCTCTTTTTTTGTTCCCTTTATTTAGGCACTTTTGACTTTTTTTAGTAAGGAGCTCGACAACAATTTTTCATTACTTTGTTTTCTTACTCCTTAACGATGATCAACCACTTTCACACAAGTGCACCTTGTCCTTTCTCAACTTCTACAACTTGCTACTTTTCATTTCTTTTCATTCTCCTCACTCCTTTACTCTTTCGCATTTTTCTTTTCCAAGCGCTAGAGCTTTGGGTCAAATTCAAGGTTAATGAAAGAAAAGGGTTAAGCTTATGTTGCAACATGACAAAGAAAGGCTCAAGGCTCAACGGGGCTAACTAGGATTAATTTTTCAAGGTAGGTAAAATGAGGGATAAAAATAAGGTTAATTCAAAGAAATGCCTAAATCATCTCCTACACCACATCCTTCATTTCGCTTCGTACACACACCAGGCAAGTTCTGCATAATCCACAATAGCATAAAATATCAAAACCTTTCACTCACCGCACATGCTCAATTCAAGACTCATTCAAAGAGACTCTTACTCAGCCTAATCACAAGAATTCAAAATTAAGCTTCAATTATAATGAGTCACAAATAAGAGCCTAGTGTCTCAAACAAAGTTATAAACTTGCATGCTTCAACATCAACATACTTGCATCCTACAACCACGCCTAGTTAGCGAGGTTTGCCCGCAAGTGTACGGGTCGTGCAAGTAATATAGTGGCTCTTTTTAAGAACCGGATTATCGGAACCCATGGACCGACCCATTCCTCTAACTATCCATTTATAGCGTGAATCTCAAATACCGAAAGTGTTGGGTATAGACATTTTCGTTTGGAAGAGTATTGTTCAAGTTTGGGTCAACGTAAATATTCTCAAAGTGCCTTAGGAGCAACATAGGGTTAAAAACCGTCAATTACATAATAAGATTTGCAATGGAATAAGCATGGAACTATCAATTGTTATTTCACATAACTGGAATTGCATGTTCATGGTCTTTCGAGCCTCTAAACACGGCAATCTAGCCTCACCGCATCATTGTGAGCGAGGGAGTTAAATTTTCTAGTCGCGGGCAACCACCATGTTGTGGTTTACGGGGAAACGATTAGGACTTTCGTACGTCTAACCATTTAACGCAACTCAGCCGCACACCTACTTCTTCTTCGAGTGGTGATGGGACATCCCAAGTTGGTCTTTCATACCCCGTGTGTCAACCAAGCAAGGTGTTAGTATATTTCTATCCAAACACCTAACCTCTCCGAGATTACTTCATGCTCCCCACATTCTCATGTCCTGACCTAGGTGGCGCCTCAAGCTATTTTCCTCAATCTAACAATATGCTTTTATGGTAATCAACATAAAAACAACTAAACAAATCAGAATGCAAGACGGAAACAACAATCAATAACTCAATCTCCAAAACAATATCATAGAATTGCAATCTGCACCATGGCTTCAACCCTGCAGGAATGGTTCTTGCCATTCATGTTAGTAAACCTACGTTAATCTACTCCTAATCTACTATTAATCTACTCCTAACTACATACTTACATGAGATTGGTTGATGAGAAGGGAATTCTGATGAACCCGAGATGAGTTCTCCCACTTCTCCTTCACTCCTATGCGCTTTTTCAATAAAATCGTGACCAAATGAAAATAAGAGCTAAGGGTCCTATTTATAGTAAATGGAGAACCTGCATAATTTGGCTCAGCCGTGGTACGGCTCCGTGTCACGGAGTGTATCGCGGAGCACTGCCTCCGTGACACGGAGGCATCGCGAAAGCTCACCGGAATTCAACCCGAAATCTACTTGCGCCTGTTGCCGCTGGACATGCAACGTGTCACGCTGCTTGGGCAGCGTGTCACACACTTGTGGTCGCGGAGCCTCCCTGCCGTGGCACGCTGCCAACGCGCAGGGGGCTGTCTTGGGCAGCCTGCCTGCCGTGTGGGAACGCCGCGACGCGTTGTGCGGGCTGTTTTGGGCCTCCTTGCCGACGTTCGCGTGCTTATTCCGTCTCCAAGCCTCTATCACACTAATCTCATGACAGACACAAATGTCAATAACGCAAAATAGTAGCTAATCATGTTATATACATATCTCACTTTTATATAAAATCACATGAAAATGTATCAAATAGCTTAGACAACACGACTAATTTAAGCTATAAAGCGTATCATCACGGGACCTATGTTATTTCCCGTGATCACAACCCCACACTCCTAAAGCCTGTTCGTCCTCGAACAACTCTTTTACATATCATGCATATGGAGAGTCCTACATAACTAATTTAGCAAGTTGATTGCCACGGCTATAATGATTACAAGAAGATGCAAGTTAAAAATAGAACCCCTATGAAATACACAACTATGTTAAGACTTCTTAACCTCAAGAATCGACTCTCAATTTAAGAAAACTCATGTCAATCAACTGATTAAGAAAATCCCCCACATGAATTTATCTTCATTAAACATGTGCCCTCACGGAAAGAGAGTTACCCAATCACACGCAAAAACCATTTTTATATCACAACATGTGTGGGTAATAAAAAGAATGTACATCACTCATAAAGAATTCACATGCTTCATGTCATGACCCATAAGCTTGCCCTTGCGTTTTACTCCCCACTAATTTAAGGATGTATGAATGTAAGATCAAGTAGGATCTTTTGAAGGTTGTAACGCAACTCAGGTACAGGTAGGTACTATTAAGGCGTAATAGTGACTATCTTTCCTAAGCGCTTTTAATACATCACGCCCTCATTGCGAACTTTCCTTCCCTTACTTCACCTTTTTATCCTTGATGGTTTTCTTTTTTCCTCTTTTGTTTCCCTTTTTATTTAGGTACTTTTGACTTGTCAGCAAGGAGCTCTATAAATAATTTTTCATTACTTTATTTTCTTACTCCTTAACAATGATCAACCATTTTCACAGAAGTGCACCTTTGTCCTTTTCTCAACTTCTACAACTTGCTACTTTTCATTTCTTTTCATTCTCCTCACTCCTTTACTCTTTTAGATTTTTCTTCTTCAAGCGCTTAAGAGCTTT
>JACEIK010003588.1:88927-161225 GCA_018107945.1 Datura stramonium | reverse complement strand
TCATATTTGTTAGTCCATGGCCACAAATTACACAAAATACATGAGATTATTCTTAAATTAAGGTACAACATGGGTAAAACATGGGTATAAAATAGTATTTTAGCTTGTAAATACGCCCAAGATCACTACCCCACACTTAAAGCTTTGCTCGTCCTCAAACAACTCTATTACATCTCATGCACATGAAGACTCAAACATAGCTACTTGAAGCAAGACAATTCAAGTTTAAGGCTGCAACAATTGTTTTAGATAGCAAGTTAAAAATAGAGCATGCAAGATTTAACCATTAAAATCAAATTTAAATATGTTAAGACTTCCTAGCCTCAAGAATGAACTCTCAATCTCAACAACTCATGCAAGTTGACTGATCAAGAAATCCGACATGAATTCTATTTTTCATTAAAAATGTGCCCTCACAACAAGAGAGTTACCTATTTTCACTCATATGTTTTCAAATTATAACATGCATGGGTATATTTATAAGAAATAAGCTCACTCTCCCAAAGAATTTACATGCCACGTGTATTGACCCATAAGCTTGCCTTTAGTATTTCACTCCACTAATTTAAGAATGTTAGAAAGTAAGATCAAGTAGGACTTATCGGATTGTAATGTAAGCTAAGGGCGGATCGGTACTATTATGGCTAATAATAGTGACTATCTTCCCTAAGCGCTTTTAATACAACACACTCTCCTTAAGAACTTCCATCCTCTTACTTCACCTTAATGCTTTTTTACCCCCATTTTCCTCTTTTTTTTCCCATCTCATTAGGCACACTTAGCTGTTTGTACGGCGTCTTTGAGCCATTTTCTTTCAGCAACAATTGATTTTGCCATTTTCTTCTTTTACTCCCTACTAACTCTGATTCATTTTTAAACAATATCACCTTTAGTCTTCTCTTCAACTTCCACAACTACTATTTTCCTTCTTATTTCACTTCGCACTCCTTAATTCTTTTGCAATTTCATATCAGTGCTTAGGAGTTTTGGATCAAATTCAAGGCTAATGAAAAGAAAGGATTAAGCTCATTTTGTGGTTAGCAAAGAATAGGCTAAAGGATCAATGGGGCTAACTAGGATCATACATTCAAGGTAGGAAAAGCAAGGAACAAAAATTAGGATTATTAAAAGAAATGCCTAAATCATCTCCTACAATCTACATCCTTCATTTCACTTTGTATACACACCAGGCAAGTTCTAGACACTACACCATAGCATGGAATACTCAAAAAGCCTTACACTCACAACACATGCTCAATTTAAGACATATTCAGTAGATTCTTAACTCAGCTAATCACACGAATTCAAAATTCAGCTTTAAGAACATCGAGTCACATTCAAGAGCCTAGGTGTCTCTAATAGAGTTATACAACTGCTCACATGCTTCAAAATTTACAACACTTGCATCTTACAATCATACATAGCACATAACAAGAACATCAAACCATCAATCAACTACGAGTTCAAAAGTAAAAACCTATTGACTAATTTTCTCTCAAGACGATCGTCATCCATCCATCGCCGGGAACAGTCCCTAACTATGACTAAAACAGCTATGTACAGACAAAGAAAAATTTTATTCATCGGTTCAAAGTGCCCCCCGTCAGAAAAGAACCAAAAAGAAAAACCAATGGGTGGGTGAATCATGCTCAACTCAAAAAATTTTCATCAACCAATACCATATCAAGCACTAAATTCATTCGAAATCATCAAGCACAAAATTTTAAAATTTCCCTCACCCCACACTTGAATCATGCTATGTCCCCAAAACATCAAATTCAAATTCAACAAGGGTGAGAAATACTCTCTGAGGCCTTTAGGCCTAGCTAACAATATGTTTTTCATCATTTTGGTACAAGTGAGTTATCGACCCCAAACTTTTCCTCTTTCATGCACCTTAGCTTCCTCTTCCAAGGGTACTCAGACTTTTCCTCCATTTGTGCTTACTTCACCACCAAAAACAACCACAAGATGATAATAAACAAAATCAACACAAATGAAAAAATTAAATTATACCTGTGGTACCCTTGGGTTTCCTCCCAAACAACGCCTGATTTTACGTCGCAGCACGACGTGGACTATCCTTTTATGGACATCCTCAAACCAGTGTTCCCTTTTGAGAACCATCTTTTTCTCTTTTTATTTTTCGAGGGAACAACCTCCACTCTGTCCCTCTCTTCTTCCAACTTCTTTTTTAATTGAAGCCCTCCATCAGATTAAGGCTGAAAAGTGATCATCTCATTCGGCCATGGACCTATGGAATCTGCCACCCCACACTTAGCCTCTAACAACACACTGACCTTATAAAGGTCTCTGTAGTGTGTGGGTGTAGTTCTCTCTATCAAACACACACCGACCTTATAAAGGTCTCTCAGTGTGGGTGGGTTAATCTATCGGGTAGACCCCGAAGAGTTCTTCTTCATCATCGACCCTCATTTTCGGGTCCCCGGCTTCTTACATTAATAATTGCTCCTCCAAAGGGCCAAGAATGGCTCGTCCCAAGATCAAGTGGGTGCTCTTTTCATTAACTTTAAAATCCAATATGATGAAGTTTCAATGGTATGTAATGAACTTACCCACTTTGATGAGAAGCTGTCCTCGATCATTCCATCTAAGGCCACTGGAGACTTGTCTCATACCGGGCAAAGATTATTCGTATGGGATTCGTTGATCCAACCCCACAGTAAAGAACAAAGATAGGGGCATTAAATTAATCGGGCCCCCCCCTAAATCACATAGAGCTCTTATCACCTCATCTTTACTAATTTGTATGGGAGGGTAAAACTCCCCGGGTCTTTGAGCTTTTTCGTATCTTTGGCCACCGTGTGGCCGCACTCGCCAATGCCACTATCCGAACATCCACCAATCGACTTTGTCGGGCCACCACATCTTTCAAGTACTTAGCGTACTTGGGCATTCCCCGGCAAAACATCAAGCAAAGGTAACATTTATGTAGTTCTTCGAAAATATCAAAGAACTTTTAAAGCATTCCTCCTCCTCGTTCTTTCGAGTCTTTGGAGAGAATGGTGGTGGTCTCGTGTCGGGCTGCAATGATGGTTGTGCATGTTGTTGCACAAGACTCGATTATCTCCTTTTAGTGGATGGTCCCTTCCTAACCAACTACTACCGTGACCTCATTTCTCTTCTTTCTCTGCAGGTGCATCACCAATTGTTTGCCACCTCGTACTATTGGCGCGAATTCCGTCTGGGGTTTGTATATGTGTCACTTGGTAGCCTCCCGAGGCCCAGTGTACTGAGCGGGGCCTACTATTTGACCTATCTCGTTTCACTAGGATTATGGGTGGCCAACCGCTATTTTTCAAATCTCGATGCCATCCTCACTTCGATTCTCTCGCTAGCTGGGTCCGTGCTCGCTACAATATTCTGCAACATCTCCTCAATGTTAAGCTGCTCAACCGGCCACCATTCTTCCCGCTCACGTTGATACCGCCTGTGTTGAGTTTGTCAGGTAGCTGACTTTGATTTCCACCCCAAGAAAAATTCATGAGTGGCTCGCCAATTCTTATTGTGGTTGTTCCCAAATTCGATTGCTTCCTCCAACATTCCCAACAAAATTGACCGATTTAGGATTGGCCCCACAAGATTCTCCATTGTGCCCATTATTAACGCAGATTTCACACAAACTAGAGCTTGTTGAACCGTATTCACCTATCCTCGCGTTGGTTCATTCTCGCCTGACTAACTAGTCATCAATCCATGCTGAATGATGCTAGCCGTAGCGCAAAGGAATCGAATACCATCCACCTAATTAGCCCCTCGCTTTTCTTCCCCCCGATGACTCAAGCAGCTACCTCGATTCCCCGAGCAATCCCGTTCAACTAGTGGTACAACTCATCATAGGTCTTCCAAACTCCTGCCCACCCATGCAGAGTCTGGTAAAATTTTTATGGGCTCAGACTTCCACAAAGGTATGGGCTAGCACTTCATTAGAATAATCATGATGAGGGCAGCTACTCAATAGTGACTTGAATCTCTCCCAAGCCAAATACAAGTTCTCTCCTCGCCGCTGAAACTTAATATTTCACTGAAGTTTGGCAAGCTCTTCCCCGAAGAAAGAATTCGATGAGGAACTTCTTTGCTAAGTCGTGCCAAGAAGTAATGGAATTAGGGGGCTCAAATCCTTCAACCACCTTATTTTCTCCAAATAATTAAATGGGAAGAGTCTCGAGCCGAACATAACTGTGGACACTCTAGTGGGGACGAATGTGTCACTAATCTCAAGGAAGTTCTCAGGCGTCAAGTAGGGTCCTCATGAGTTATCCCAAAGAACTCGCCACTAGAATGTAACAACCGCACCATGTTCCGTTTAAGCTCAAAGTTCCCTCCGTAATTCCGATTTTTGGATGGCCAGAGTGTAACATTTGTCGCTAATGGGATTGCCACTTCGCGAACCGGCCGAGCTGCCATGGTTTTAGGTAACAACTTTGCTTGCCCTACCGGTGGATGTTGTTGTAATCGCTTCCCGAAGTCTCTTTAGCTAAGCCAAGAGCTTCCTCCCGAGTAAAATGAAGTTGACGCTCAGTTCAAGCAACGGTTCCACCAACTCTTTATTATGTGCCAGCCTTGCAAGGACAACCTATCACCCGCAATATAGCGTACTAAGACCAAGCTTCTCAACACTTAAGGAAATTAATAAATCACACAAAAATAGAAAAATTCACTAAACTTCTCGCCAGCCCCCTCGGCAACGACGCCAAAACTTAATACAAGCGTATGCGGCCGTATATAATACGCTTCCTTTTTAAGAACCTGTATATCAACCCATAGGGACTTGATCAATTTGAAAGAATTATCGTCTGGGCAAGGAGATTAACTTTCACAAGTATTGATTATGGGTTTTCAAGAATTATAATAAGTTCGGGTGGTCACAAAACAATCCGAAATGATATAAGAAGCACCAGAGTGCAAGTTCGATAATCATGCAAATGCTACACCGTAATGGTTCGTGTATGAAATTATTAATTGTTGCCTCACATAGTTGAAATGTGATGTCTATGGTCTCGAGCCTCAAACACACAAAACTAGCCTCACAAATCACATTGTTGAGCAAGGATGTGGTCATCCTAGTTCCCCGGGAAATTCAACTACATGGATGTGGTTTACGTGGTTTGTGCCTTGATTAGGGACTCTTTTGCCTTCCATCATTTAACTAACCTTAGCTTCACAACTACTTCTATGAGTGGTGGAGTGAAAATTCTAAGCTAGTGTCTTTCTATCATCCCGTTTTATAAACCAAGCAAGGCAATTTAGGTATATTATTTATCCTAATTGCGAATCATATCGAAAGATAAGAACTTTCTCCCTACATTCCTAGGTTCTTTCCTAGATTACTCTTTCAAGCTCTTACCTAGCTTAACATGTAATTTTTTCATAGTGATCGTGCATAAACAATCCATAATAAGTAATGTAAGAGGAAACAACAATTAATAACTCAAACCAAAACGAATTCATGTATTACAACTATATCACGTAGCCTCAACCCTAGGAAGGGTTTATCCACTCATGTCTCGTATAATAACTTAAAACATCGTTAAAGCAGAGCAATTACAAGAATAGTAAGAGAATGTAAATTAGTGAGCCTAGGTGAGTTTTTTCACTTCCCTTCGCTCCTACCTGTAAATATTTCGTGACCAATGATTTTAGAAGCTAAGGGTTCAATTTATACTGTGTTTCTAAAAAAAATGCAAAATTTGGCTCGTGGTGAACAGCTCCGTGGCACATAACTGACTCCAAATGTCCCTTTTAGCTTGTCTCATCATCCATAATCCATCCCTTAACATTTATCTTTAATAAAGACCATTATATTTACATTAAGCTCCATACATTGGCAATTTCAACCTACCAAGAGAGCTAATCATATTTGTTAGTCCATGGCCATAAATTACACAAAATACATGAGATTATTCTTAAACTAAGGTACAACATGGGCATAAAATAGTATTTCTGCATGTAAATATTCCCAAGATCCCAATATAAAACTAATATCATCCAAGAATCCGTTTATTTGACATATTCCCATTATCTTTAACGGGAGAGGCCATAGTTTAAGTTGGAGGAAGTTTCCTTCCTATCACATCGTGGAATGAGCTAATTGTCGTTCTTGATAGTTTCTTTCCCCCATTCCCTAATTCTCCAATTGATGGATAAGATCACAAATTTTGTGTCACTGGGAGAGCCAATTCATGAAGTGTGGCTCCTGTCAAGAAGAAAGTCACTATGTGACCACCATGGTCTACCCGATGGAGTAATGTTTAATAGCATTTGCCCCCGATTCTATCAACAAACCGCTACCAACAATCTTGCAGTGGTTCAATAATGGATTAAACATTTTACATGGATAAGACACTTGATGTGATGATAAAGACTAATCACTGTAGACATCGAGGTGTTCGCAAATGGTACAAATTCCAACCAATGCAATGTACTCGATTTGGCAAGGAAAGACTAAGAGCTGGGATGAAATATTAGCTATGATGATGACCAAGTCGAAAGTGATACCAAGACATTTTGGGATCCTGAGCAAAGGCGGTCACGTATTGGAACCCAAGGTTACAACTCCGTATGAGGAAGATGTCCCATAATTGAGATATGATGAGGAGGCCACCATGAATGGACAAATGATGGGTTCATGTCAAGGATATCAAGGTGAAAATCAAGGCCCTTGGCCCTCGTGATGGAAACCAAGGTTGGAGAGGTTCAGCACCAAGGATAGGGTGATAGGATAACTGGTTGAGAAATCATGAACCTGAAGGGGATGGGGATAGGTATCATAAAAGTGCAAACCCTTATGTTCCTCCAAAAAGCCGATGTGGGCCCGATGCCTAGTGTAGGTGATGTGGGTAGCTCCAAGATAGAAGGGATGCCTTTAAGAGTATTGAAGAAAGTGGAGTCCACTAATAGCGGTGTTAAAGAATTGAACAAGGAGATGTCTAACCTTTCCCAAATGGTAAGCTCCTTCATTCAATCAATCAAAACATTTGGAAGTCCAATGAATCATCTACTCACCCAAATGAACCCAAGAATGAAAGAAGCCCTCCCTAGTGACACAATGCTTCTAATTCAAAGAAAGATTCCCATTATATGGCTATTTTCACGAGGATTGGGAATCTTTTTCCTAATGTGGATGATTAGTCCAAAATGGTTGTTGGCCCAAAACCAATTGAAGAGGACTTGAGTGATGAGGTGTCAAATGCGCCTATTTGTGTTGAGGATGAGAAAGTGCTCGAGGAGGAAGAGGTTGAAACTCCTCCTAAAGATGTGAATATTAATGATGATGGCGAGGGGGACCCTCAATGCTAAAGTCCAAGAGCCTAGAGTTCTACCTCCTTACCCTCGGCCATAAAACAAAAAGAAAGAGGATAAATCCGCTTCAAGAAGTTTATCGATATTTAGAAAGTAGTCCATCAATATACTATCGGGTTGATGCGTTGCTCCAAATGCTAGGTTATGCTAAATTTATGAAGGAGCTCCCGAAGAAGAAAAGAGTCAGTGATGTGGGCACAATGGAGGTGTCGCTTTATTGTAGTGCAATGATGGAAAGCAACCTTGCTCTAAAAAGAGATGATCCCGGAGCATTTCACTATTTCTTGCACAATTGGGGTGTATGTGTTTAACAAATCTCTTTGTGACCTGAGAGCAAGCATAAATTTGATGCCCCTTGTATCTTCAAAAGTTAGGGTTGGAAAGCCCAAGCCTATCACAATGATGCTTATGGCCGATCAATATATAAATTGTCCTGTGGGAAATTTTGTGGATATGTTGGTCAAGGTAGACACATTCATCCTTCCCACTAACTTTGTTGTCTTGGATTACGATATGGATACTGAGGTGCCCATAATCATTCCTTGGCCACCTGGGCCAGCTCTAGTAGATGTTGAGCTTGGAGAATTGGAATTGGTGGGTGGTGAAGACATTCAAAGTATGCCAACCTATGAAACCACCCGATGAATGCAAGGTAATAGATGTGATGGCCGAGGAAGAGGAGAAAATGAAGGATCTTGAGGTGGGAGGACAACCTCCCGATGAGTGACACTATTTTGAGACGAATTGTTATGCCGTAACATTAAATCAAGCACTTCTTGGAGGCAACCCAAAACATGTCTTTAAATTTCCTTTTTACTTTTACATTTGCAGTTTTTGTTGTGTAGGAGAATTGGATTGTGAACAAGATAGAGATGGAAGAAAAATAGAGCAAATTTGGTGCGATTTGTGAAATATGTACTAATGGCAGCGCAGTTGCGCAAGAGAGGTAGATGGCTGAAAACGTGAGAACCATGCTCACCCGAGAAATTGTAATGCCCTAAACTCAAAGACTAGACCCGGGACTCAATTATAAATCGAAAAGGTTAGGCAAGGCACCTAACAACTTGTCACCACGAGTCGTGTCCATTCCATGACCCATTAGGTAATCGTGGTTAGAGCTTGGTCAAGAGAGTTAGTGAAGGTTGGCAAAGGTACCAAACGGGTCCTCACCATGACACGTTTGGGACACCACGAGTCGTGGTGTCACCCGTGGGGACTCTATGGAGTTTAAGGAAGTATAGTCCACGAGAGGTGACCACAAGTTTTGGCCACTAACCACCACTTGCTAGGTCTCGTGTGACCAAATGCTGTATTCCTGAAGCGCACTCCTCAGCGAGTGTGACCACGAGTCGGGGTCATCGACTACAACTCCATTAGGTCACTCGTGAGGACCGACGACCGCTTTCCCCTGCAATGAAGCCATGGTCTTTTCTAATAATTTCTCACCTCTAAACTTTATCCAGCTGCTTTTTAAGAATATTTTCACTTGGCTAGAGGGTTAAACAGCTTTCTTCGTTCCCACTTAATCTTAAAAGATCGTAGAACTTCTCTCGTAGTTTTTCGTAGCAAGATCTGTGACACCGCCATTCAGCTCAAAGAATTCTAGATTTTCACTAGCATGTGGAAAATCAACAAGGGAATAGTTCTTCTCTTGTGTCCCCGGGCCCCTCCTGGCTTTCTATATAAATTAGCCTCAAAATACTAAATGTCAAGAAATTGCTAGTCATAATTTGTCTAAATCATGTGGTTTATTATACCATGTTAATTATATAATTTTCATCGCCAGATTCGAAACAGATGTAAACTCAGAAGGGAACATCCTATTCATCAGGAAAATCTTAAACTGATGAGTAATGAATGACTACTGGTTTGATTTTACTGTTAGAATCATGTTTCATAGGTTTAATTCCTGGCACCTATATTGTTAATTAGAATAAGAATGTTAGAATTTTCAAGTGTCAACCAAAAAATGTTAGCCGATCGCCTTGGATTTTAATTTTTGTGTGTTAGTAGTACCTCCCAAGTTAAGGAGAATCGATTCGTAATTCGCTTACCGGGGTCTACTAAAGGCCAGACACTAGAGACAAAAAGCCCACCAACCTTAGGACCAAGTGGATTTTAGTTTGTTCTTTAGATGGTTATGATTCTCTGTATAAGTAACCCCGACTCAGGGCCTTAGAACCCGCTTGAGAACTGGGTCTACAACACCTCAGGTGCTTCCAGACATGTATCCCCGACTAGTCTTGGGCTTCAATTTTGAGCTATCACCTTAGTATTCAGCCTAAGACTATCTCGTGGTAGTAGGACTTAGTATTCGGTTATCTAGATGATCACACGCAAGTGCACGTGGTCGAACAAGTAGAAAAATGGGCTCAAGTAAGCTAAGTATCGTTCCCACAGCGACTGGACTAAGGTATCAATCTAATCAAGTGTCAATAAACTTAACTTAAAAAATGCATAAATGTTGTGAAGAAGATTTTTATATTTTGTTTCCTAATTTATACAAAATCTAAAACGAATATACAATTTGAGTCTCAACTATAGAGGAGTTAGCTGCCGAGGTTAAACAAATACAGAGAATAAATTATCGATACAATTTGATTAACATTTCCTCCTGGCTAGTCAAGAATTACTGCCTATGGATTAAAACTCTCGTATTTAACCCAACTTAAGAATCACGAACCTTCCACCTACATTTCGTGATAAAAAGAAATTCATGTTCTAGCTAAGGTCCGATTCCACCGAATTAACACGACTTTCAGGTATATTTCTATCCACAAATCACCCTGGTTTTCCCAAACTAAGAAAGATCATATCCTATCAATTCACAACTTTCCAATTTCGTCTTCACAGTGAAACCGACTTTAGATATACATTAACATTGGCCACATTAATGCAAGAAGAACAAGAATTAATAGAACAACCCCGAAGAAAAGATGGAAAACCAAATGATCAATAATTACATTTCACTACAAATGTTCTTTCACTCAAGAAGAAGTGAATTTAGCCACTCATTTGCAGGATTAAACATCATCCAATGAGGAATCATACAAACAATTGAAATAAAGGAGAAAGAGATAGAGAAGAACCTTAGAATTTTCGTCCCCTCAACTCGCCCTGTAACCCAGCGCTTCTGCTCCACCAAACGTATACTAAAAATGAACCTAAGTGTTCATTTATACTAGTGGGAATTTTCCTAATAATAGCAACGTGTCACGGCGTATCGTGGAGCACTCGCGCCCGTGACACGCCACAAACGCGACTTTACCGGAATCCGCCGCCCGTATTTAAGCTCAACGTGATGGCGGTAACTGGGTTGGCTAACGCAAGGCCGCCCAAACGCCGCACTCACCGGAATGCCATGTCTCCCGTGATAGTGTCCAACGTGCTACCTAAGCAACGCTGACCTTCAATGAATTTGGCTCATTTTCACATCCGGCGTAATGCATCCGCGATGGTGGCACACATGCCCATCGCGAGCCCCTTTAATTCATGCTTTCCTTGGCCTTTTCCTTGCTCGCTCCGAGTCCATTACCGATTTCTCCCAACATGCATCTTAGCCTATAAAATTATATTTTTCCTGCAAAACAACGCTAATCATGTTGGTTAGTATAAATTCACATTTTAATTACAATTTACATGAGAATGTACAAACATCGATGGATAAACAAGACGAAATGACGTATTTGAGTATCACTTGGGCATATAAATCTGCCCAAGATCACTTAGCACCTAGCGGACGGCTCCAACACACCTGGGGTGTTCAAAATTATGTTGCCATCAGAGCCTACGTATTTATTGGCCCGATTATCCCGTAATTTTGCTATCACCCAGCTTCATGCCTTTATACCTCCCGACAGGTATATTTGGGTCCCACGATGGGGTGTATACATCGTACCCACGCCTAGCTTACATGGTTATTTGTCGGTTATAGACTCTTTTCACACTAGTCGGTTTAGTCTATCAAGATTCCGCATTTAGAACATGCTTTTGACCATTAGACAGGTCTTTAGACCATCTCGTATTTCGCTATTCAGTCAAAAGAGTTTTTAGTTTGTCATTGATTGTCTTTTTAGTTCGCATTTTCCCTTTTTATTTATTCCATTGTGTATGTTCCTCTCACTTAGTACATTCAAAGTACCGATGGCTACTTCTATGTTGTATCATTTTATGATACAAATGGCAGGATCTTATTCAGCTTCCTCTAGCCGATCACTCACCGAAGACTTCAAATGCTCTAGTTTGTGAATCCTAATTTTTTGAGGATGGAGATTTACGTTTTCATTATATTTTCCTTCCTTTTCATTTAGCGCTTTGGAGTTAGCCGGGGCTTGTCCCCAAGATCTCATCACTTATGCGTCTTTCAGACGTAGATTGTTTTTCAAACTCGCATTGGTTTATTGCTTGTATTTTTTTTCTAATATTTTCAAATTATTATGAACCAACTTTATTTCTATTCAAGTATTTATATTTTTCTTAAACCGCTATGTGTATTTTTATTTTACTCTGTAATTTTTGTGTGTATGATAGACTAGTGTCGGCACTTTGTATCACTGTATACTCCTCAAGTATTGTGTTTCACCAGATGTAAACTTAAGTGACAACCAATATCGAGCACTAGGTTCAGAGTATCCTCGAATGTTTGAAAGCCGCATTGAGTAGAGTCCTCTTTATGGGTGTGAAGTGTGGCACATTTATGATGGGGAGGCTATGAGATGTTATTAGAATAATTCCTTTATTTGCTATATTCTTATAATGTGTTGAAATTCGGGCCGAATCGCCCTTCTAACTGCTCTATCATTTCAAGAATCATGCCTCCCGTGATGTGGCAATGGTATATGGGTCAAGAAAAGCTCACCACTGCCCACCAACCCCAGAGTTCCCTAAGGACGACTAGGTATTTAATGCAAATTCCGTGGCAGCCATTCACCGCCTTCACCCAAAATTATTACTACAACGAAACTAACAAAGGCTCTAATAAACAAAAATGGTTCCATAAGTAAATCGCCCGGGAAAAGGACTTCACCCGATGAACCCTCCGTATTTTCATGAATTTAAGGTGGAAGAGGACCCACAAGGATTTATGGATGAGATTAAAAGATCACCTAAATTATGGATGTCGGGCCTCAGAGAGTGCCGACCTGGCCGCTACCAGTTGAAAGGTAGCCCGAGTCCTGCAACTGTTGAAGAGGGAGGCCGCCTGAAGCAGACCGCAGGAATGGGAGGAGCCTGGGTCACAACCTTCCTAGACAGATTCCTTCCCTGAGTTCAAGGAGGAAAAGGTATGAGTTCATGAACCTGGAGATAGGGAAACCAACAAGAGAGAGTACGCTCTGTAGTTCACTGTGCTGTCCAAATACGCTCAGATAGGTGGATGAGCCAAGGGCTTGGCGTTGAAATTTGTAAATGGGGTGTCAAACTTGTACTAAAGAGTTCAGACAACAACATTAAGGATATCGACCTCTCCAAATTTCGATTGTCTACGCCTGTAAAATTACTGAGGCCGAGAAACCGAGGGACATGGAGCAAAGAACAAGCAAGCAAGGATCGGCCAATCGATTATGGCTGCTGTGAGATCCGCGTAGTGCTAGCAAAGCAACAACAGAGGGCTCCAACGCTCAGCTTCGGCCTACGCCTTTACTTTCTTGGCCCAGCCAGACTGGAGGGGTGGGAGAGCAGGGTTTCGCCCGTAGCTACAAAGAATACAGTATCCATCTTGCCCCAAGTGTGGCAAGAACCACCTAGGAGAGGTTCTTGTGGTCGAGAGGTTTTTTTTGGTTGTGGATAGCTTGGGAATCGGCTTAAGAAATATCCGTCACCCAAGCATCGGGGAGATCACAATCCACCACCTCAAAGAACTTTAGCAGGACAAACCAACTCAAGCAGCTAACACATCAAGAACGGAGGGAGGTCAATGCAAAAACCCATTTTTATGCATTATCATCTCATCGTGATCGTGAGAACTCACCGAATGTGGCCGGTAAGCTACGCTCTTTTCCATCTATATGTATATGCCCTTACTTGATCCAGTGGGCCACACTATCATTCGTGACCCCTATGTAGCGCCTCCGCCTATATCACCAACGATCCTCGTAACCATTTTCGCCCTTCACTCCTAGTTGGCGAGTCGGCTTAGAGCCGACCGAGTGTATAGAAACTACCCAATCTCGCCTTCAATAAAGTCATTCCAACTGACTTTGTAGAGTTAGACATGGTCTACTTCGACCGCATTCTTGGCATGGATTGGTTATAAATCTCGATAATGCTCACTGACCGCAGACTAGGGTCATCAAATTTCGCTCCCTAATAAGCCTCTCTAAAATGGATGGGCAAAAGAGTTTAGCGCCTAAGGGTAGGTTTATTTCCTACCTTAAGGACAAAAAAGAAGCTTATTTCTAAAGGGATGTATTTACCATCTATTCTAGGTCAAGGATTCCGACTCTAAGACCCAAGTCCATCCAATACCCCGTTGCCGCCGAATCCAGATGTTTCAAGATCATCCCGAGTTCCTCCCGAATGGAAAATTGACTTCAAAGATAAGACCTTCTCCCTACTCATCCCATCTCCATTCCTCCTTATAGAATGGCTCTCTAGTTAAACTTAAGGAGTTGAAGGAGCAACTAAAAGATCTTCTTGATAAGGGTTTTATCGTGACTCCAACATCTCTCTCTCGTGTTCTCCAAAGCTTTTCATAAAAAAACATGGTACCCTCGCATGTGCTACGATTACCATCCAACAAGGTCACGCTCAAGAACAGTATCCCTACCTAGAATTGATCACCTTGCTGTGACCAACTTTAGGGAGCTAGCTATTTTCAAAATAGACTTCAGGTCAAATATCACCGCCTAAGATTCGTAGAGTGTGACATATCGAAAATTTTCAAGACTCCGATATGGTCACTACGTAGCTTGTGGTGATGTCTCGTACTAACAAATGCCCTGGGCCTTTATGGACCCGATGAACGGAGTGTTCAAGCAAGATCTAGTATGTCTGCCATTGTATTTATTGATGACATTCTTCTATACTCCGTAAATGAGGAAGAATATTCTAGTCACTTGAGGATAGTGCTTTCGACACTCGTAGAGACCGGCCAGCTGCTCCGGCCAAGTTCAAAGAAGTGCGACTCGGGTTGAAGTCCGTGACTTTTCTCGGGTCATGTGATCTCAGTGAGGGTATTCGTGGATCTTCAAAGATAGCAACAAAGGAAAGAATGGCCTAGACCTACCTCCCAAACCAAAATCAGAAGTTTTGTCACATTATTACCGGATGCTTTGTGGAAGGCTTTTCTTCTATAGCATCCCCTCTAACTAGGCTGAATCAAGAAGGTGAAATTTCAATGGTCGGGATACATAAAGAAGAGTTTCCGGAGTTAAAAACTCGACCTCGCTACCGCTTCCGTGTTGACCCACTGGAAGGATCGACGGGCTTGTAGTATATTGCACGTTTCCAGATGGATTAAATTGCATTTTGATGCAATCAAAGTGCGGTGATATCCTACGCTCCAGACAAATCTCAAAGTTCATGAGAAGAATTATCCAACTGCGACTGGAGTTGGCTACGGTGGTGTTTGTGTTGAAAAATATGGAGACATTACCTGCACGGCTCACGTGATGTTTTAACCACTACAAGAGCTCTTCAATATGTATCTAGTCAGAAGGACTCAATAGGGTGTTTGTTTACTTTAAGTGTTTGTCAAAAACTAATTTATAAGCACTTTTTAACTTTGTAGTGCTTGGTTTTATCAAAAAGTGCTTAAAAGTTGAAAAGTGCTTTTAAAAAGTCAAAGCAAAAGTTGGTAGATAACAACTTATTTTTTGGCTTATGTCATTTAAGTTTGATCAAACTATTTATCTTTTATCCCATAATATTTTTCTAATTTCAATAATACTCACCAAATCTTTGACAATTTTTTTTTATGCGTTAGAAAAAATTAAAATCAAAAGAAAAGGGAGAAAAAATTTGAGGTTTTGTATTAATTCATTTAAATAATTATGGCTCAATTTTATGAATAAAAATAGAACTATACTCCAATAATATAAAGTAAAGGGAATATTTGCCTAATTTATTCAAATCATATATTTTAAAATTAAAATACAAAAATAAACACATAAAGCATAATTTAACAAATAAGAAATTAAAAAAACAAAAAATTAATTTAAATTTTAATTATATTAGAAATAAAATATCATGGTAATTTATTTTTATAGTGTTAACAGCTTAAGATATTTCTCACTATTTGATCCAAAATAGTTGTTTAAAACAACACTTATGTACCAAACACATAAATAATTTTTTCTACTAAACACTTCTATCCAAACACATAACTGCCTATTTATAAAATAAGTTTCAACACTTAAAAAGTATTTTAAGTACTTATATTTCAAAATCACTTTTTTCATTTAAATCAAACGGCTCTAAATCTCCGTCAAAGTGGTTAGAGCTCCCGAAAGATTATGACATGAGCGTACTATATCACCCAGAAAGCAAATGTGGTGGTTGATGCCTCTAAGCAAGAGGTCTATGGGTAGCGTGGCTCATGTTAAGCAAGGAAAAAAAGGAATTGGTGAAGGATATTCCTGCATCAGCTCGACTAGGGGTGCACTGGTTGACTCAACTAAGGGTGGAGTGATGATGCAAAGCGGGTAAGATTCCTCTTTGGTTGTTGAAGTTAAGCACAAATAGGATCATGATCCCATTTTACTAAACTGGGTTGGTGTTTATTGTTAGAAAGAGGTTGAGGCTTTCTCCAAAGGGGAGATGGTGCTCTCCTCGTTACCGTGGAAGGTTGTGTATCTATTACTGGTGACTGTGAGACACAGATATTGCCTCGAAGAACGTAGCTGCGTATACTCCATCCACCCTGGTGCTACTAAATGTACTACAATTTGTGGAATATTTATCGGTGGAATGATATGAAGAAAGACACGCGACTCGTAGCTAAGTGCTCAACTCGCCAGCCAGTCAAGGTAGGAGCACCAAAGACCGGGAGGTATGACCTGTAGATATCGCATACCCACCTAAAGTAGGAAGAGGTAAAATATGGACTTTATTATGGTCTACCTCGAACTCATCGGCAACATCATTCCATCTCGGGTAGTAGTAGACTCCGTACCTAATAAGTCAAGACATTTCCTCATAGCTAAAACTACGTATTACACCAGGACTATGCAAGACTTTATATCCGAGAGCTGGTCGCTTTTATGGGGTGCCATTATCCATTATCTCATGTAGAGGTACTCGTGCTCCACATTTCTAGAAGTCTTTTCGTATGGGACTTGTACCCAGATTGCCTTCAACATGCCACCGTAGACAGCATGGGCAGCCGAGTGGACTATTCAAACCTCTAGAAGATATGTTGAGAGATGCGCGATCGATTTCAAGGGCGCTTGGGCGACTCTGCCTCTTATCGAGTTTGCGTACAACAATAGTTACCACTCCAGATGGCGCCGTTTGAGGCATTGTATGGTAGGAGGTGGAGGTCTCCTATTGGATGGTTTGAAGTTGGTGAAGCTACTATAATCGGGTCATGAAGTTATGTGTATAAAAGCCACATCATCGAAAGATTGGAAACAGCCTAAGAGCCGTCGTAAATCTTATGTTGATGGGAGGGAGAAGAGAATTGGAGTTTTCTATGGATTGGGTCTATCTTAAAATTTCACCCATGAAAGGGTGATGAGAGTTTAAAGAAGGGAAAGTCTCAAATTGGGGAGATACGTGGTACCCTACAAAATTCGAGGCAATTGGAAAAGTAGCTATGAGCTAGAATTACCTTCGCAGTTGGTGTCCGTGGTACCCGCATTCCATGTGTCACGCTGAAGAAGGCATTGGTGATCCAACTACAATTGTGTTGTTGCCAAGGTGGGAGTGAAAGATAGTCTCTCATATGAGAAGGTCCTGGTCCTGATCCTTGACCCTGTGTTCGTAAGATAAGGAAATAAGTGAGGTAGTTTGGCCAAGGTCTTATGGAGAAATCAACATGTTAAGGAGCCGCGTGAGGAGGCCGAAGTGGATATGATGGCTAGATACCCCATTTGTTCCATTCTCGAATCAGTCTACCAAGGTATCAACCTTTCCCAAAAGTTATTTTAGTTCGTATGTCTCAGCTCTTCTTCCATGTGAATGAACATGTGCATGATTAGTAAATTCGCACAGTACTTGCGATTCGCCCGTAGATAGTCATTCCACTAGTTTCAACTTTCTTGATCGTAAGACTGTGGTATAAAAGTTTCCATTCGTTTTATGTGTTTCTAACATTGGAGGGGATGAATGTTCCCAAGGGGGAGATATTGTAATGCCCCGAAAACTCAAAAGCTAGACCCGAGACTCAAAATAGAGAAATCTCGAGGTTTCTATGCTAGGTCACGTAACAACTTGTTCCGTGACCTGGGAGAGACCATGAGCCTAAGGGACTCGTGGTGAGGAATGGGAGCTTAAGTAGAAATTTGGGAAAAAGGGTGACTGACGGTGTGACCACTGGTTCTGGTCAACCCCACAAGTCGCGGATATGACCCAAGGGTCAAGAATAATTTAAAACCGAAAGGTTAGGGCAAAGTGCACCTAACGAGTTGTCACAGTCGTGGTACATGCCATGACCCGCTAGGTAACCCGTGGTCAAGTCTTGGTCAAGAGTTAGTATGCTGGAATAAAATTCAACCGGTCCTAACCATGACTAGTTTAGGACACCACGAGCTCCCGATGTCACCCGGGATTCCATGGAGTTTAAGGCAAAGAGGAAGTCCATGATAGGTGACCAATGCACTGTGGTCACTAACCACGACTCATTAGGTCCCTCCCGTGACCGACAAAGCAGTTACAAAAGGCACTTACGAGGTGACCACGACCCGTTATGTCACCCGTGAGACCGACGATCGGCTTCCCTACGAGTTTTCAAGGGTCTTAAGAATTTCCTACCCTCCCAAACTTAAAGCTACTTTTAAGCATACTGTGACTTTATTATAGGGGTTAAATGGTTTCTTTCTTTCATTCCCACTGTACCATCAAAAAATGTATCTTAGAACTTCTCTCAGAAGCTAGCAAGAGCTAGGGCAACCGTTTATCTCCTCAATTCCTCAAGGAATTCTTTGGGCTTTTTCACTAGGTATGGGAATTCAACAAGGGAATAGTTCTTCCTTTGTCCCCATATTCCTCCCTATTTATCTCTATCGCCTCTAGCCTGAATTACCGAATGTCGAAAATTGCTAGTCATACTTTGTCTAAATCGTGGTTTATTATACCATGTTAATTATAGATATTTTCCTACCAAATTTCGTGAATGAATTGATGTTAAATCTTGTGAAGTGAAATTATCCCTATTTCTTGAACTAGAAAATCTTGAAATCGCATTAGTGCTTGAACGTCGAATTTTAGCTTGATTTCTTACCAATGTTAGGAACTCCCACGGGCAGCAGTAGAATTGAATCTCAATTAGAATATTGTCAATTAGATTTAGTAAGATAATGTTAGAATTCTCAATATCATTTAGAAAATGTAAGCCTAGTTTGACTACAAAATTTCCGAGGTGTTAGTAGTACCTCTCAGCTTAATGTAATCGATCTCGTTAATCTGGCCATCGTTACTAAAGCAGCCATAACACTTTAGATAAACAACTCGACTAGCCTTAGGATCCTGCCTCCAAATTTTAGTTTGTTCTTTAGGACAGCTATGACGCCGAGATAAGCAGCCTTCCGACCAAAGTGTTAGAACCCAATTTGAGAATCGTCCGATAAGACAATCGTGTGTTCTGCATATGTATCCCCGCTCAGTCGGTCTCACTTGAGCTAATAATTTAATATTCCGCCTAGACTATCTAGTAGGTAGAACTTAGCACCGAGCGGACCGGAGGGTCCAGTACACCCAAGTTCCCAAAACACGCGTCACCATAGGTTACATTATTTATTGGCTTGATTGGTCCTGTAAACTCTTTGATCACCTAGTTCATGCCTTATACTCTTGGCAAGGCAGGTCCCTACCGATGGGGTGTGTATACATTGGACTCCACATTTAAATCATGTGGTTATATGTCTATTAATAGGCTCTCTCACAGCCGCCCGTACTAGTTTCAGACGTATTCTGTGATTTAGAAACATTCTTTGACCATCGATGTGGTCTTTTTAGACCATCTCAATATTTCAGCTAAGTCTCGCAACTTCTTAGTTGGTCAGATGTCTTTTCGGCCAAGATTTTTTATTTATTTCATTGTCTTTTGTTTCTCTCACTTACTCAAGACATTCAAAGTAATTTCTGACATAATTTTATGCTATCATTTTATGATACAAGCCAGTAGATCTTATTCTCAACCTCGCTAGCCGATCACTCACCGAAGACTGTACTCTTCTAGTCGGGTGAGTCCTCATTCTTCGAGGATGGAGATTATCGTCTGGGTATATGTTCCTTCATTTTAATTTAGATTGGGAGTTAGGTTGGGGGGCTTGTCCTGCAGCTCTCATCACTCATAGTGGCTTTCGCATGCAAATTTGTTTTTCGACTCAAATTGGTTTATTACACTTGTAGCTTTGTTCTAATATTTTGAAATATTATGAACTAGCTTTTACTTTCTTCAAGTATTTATATTTTTTCTTTAAACTTCCTTGTATGTATTTATATGTTACTCAAAAATGCTAGTGTATGATAGACCAAAGGTTGACGTAGGGTCACTTGTGACTCCAAGTACCGTGTTCCGTCTGTGGTGTAAACTCTGCTCGTGACAGTAAATGCAAAACTGGGTGGAGCTTAGATGTAGCGCAAGAGTGAGGCAATGCACACCCGGGAAGAAAATGAGAAAAATAGAAGTAACCTCGCAAATGCAAAGGAATGGAGACGCAGAATAGTGGCAGATCAAGTAAAATTGAGGGCCACTGCACAAGAAGTCCGGCGTAAGCAGGTATGAAACACATTTTTAAAAGTTGACCACCATTGACCAAACCCAACCTGTGTCCAACCCATGTCTTTTAAACTTCTTCCCAATTTTCAAAACACCTCATTTTCTTCGCATCACCTTTCCTAACCCCGAACTACCATTTAAACTTCCCAACATTCCACCATTAAATTCACCCCACTCCACCAATCCTTAAACTTCTCCCCTTATATAAATCCCAAAATCTCTTCTATTTTCTAGCATCACTAACCATTTCACTCACCAAACAAAAGAAGTAAAGGCTTGGCCGCCATCTTGAGCAAGCACTTCAAGTTTCAATTTCATCTTCTTCCTTACTCTACTTGGTATGTTTTGTGATTTTCATCTTGGTAGTTTTTTGAGCTTAATGAAATATTTAGAATCAAAAGCATGATAGTTCTTCATTCTCCATGACCCATGTTTTCCCCATTTAGTGTTCTTCATGTTCTAGATGTAATTTGATTTTTTGGGTATTGTGGGGAGGTTAGAAATTACAACCTATGCGGGTGTACATTCTTAGTTCATGATATTTAAGTTAGTCGATGTGATATCTTGCTTAAAAGTTAGTTGGGGATGAAATCCGAGTAACCCATTTGCTTGAAACGATGAGTTTTTCCAATGATAGATAGAGTGACGCCTTTTTTAAGGGAAAAATCATCATTTCTTTTTTGTATACTTGATAAAGTAGATGGAGATGGGAAATGTGGGTGAGATTTGTGAACTCAAGGAACTTGATTAGATAAATGTGGTCTATATGGCCATCACGTTTTCCAATGATGATTTATAACATCCTCTTAAGGGAAGTCATTATAGACATAATGATCTTGTTTGTTGGCTGATGTTTGTATATATCTCTTGGGAAGTATAATAATTTTTTTCATACTCCTCTGGAAAATTCGAATGACACGTTTTGGGTTAAATTTTAGGCACTATTGGGCAAATCAAGGCAGTTACAACTGACCTCGAGAAATGTGGTAAGCCGGTAGGAATGGGAGGATCGAGCTCGTGCTCACTACCTCAAATCCCATGTTACAATTTGTGAGCCATAGATCCTCTTCTGCGAAATGTATATGCAACACAAGTAATGGTTCCAACAGACAAAGGCTTCGCTAGCACTGCGGGATCGTTTCCACGGTCGCAGCTCCCCACGTGCGAAACGCAGTGTGCCAGGTGCCGCTGGTTTGAAATTGTTGTTTCATTTTTTTTATATCCAATCTTCTTATTTTCCTTTCATTAGCATAATATAGTTGTTTTCTTTTATTATCCATAATGAAAAATACAAAAAGATTTTGGTTTGGTTGTGGCACTCACATGATCTTGTAGGAACACGACTTCATCCAGGCAACAAGATAAGGGGGCCTCAAACCTCTCCTCCAAAAGCAAAGGGAAAGACAGCCTCCACCTCTCAACTAATGTTAAATATGCCATCCAATTTCGTGTGGAAAGTAATGCGAGGGCATATTATATCAACTATCAAAACCATCGATGACCCTAGAGAAACACTTCAATCAAGTGGCCGGGCAAGACTTCCCAACATCAACAAGCAATTCTTCCGAGCAACGACACCCATTCTTGGATGTGACTACCCGGCTATTACCCCGACTCCGGTAATAGAGTTTTATGCCTCAGTATCAAGCGAGGCAAGACTCGATGAAACACTCCAGAGCAGAAAGAGTTCTATCTTTGTCATCAGTCGTGGTTCGTGGAGTAGAGGTCAATATCACCCCGATGCAATCAACTCTATCTATCGGGGCTAGAAAATTTAGCCGTAGACTAAGTTCGCCCAAAGAGAGCAACCAGCTTATCAACATCTATGGGTGGCTCGAACCGTCACACATGGGAAACCTTTATGGGCTACCATGGGAGAAAATATCCCGAGGCAAATTCTCCAATTTGAAGCCAAACTGTGGCTTGAGTTTGTGGTAGCTTGTCTCATACTCCTTCAAGAATGAGCATGAATAAATATTGAAGCTTCCATCTTGATAGCATGCATTATGACCGGGTGCGCATCAACTTTGCAGATAGTCGCCAAACAATTTAAAAGAAAAGCTATGAAATAAGATCTCTCTATGCCTTCCGTCCTCATCATCCAAACTTTAAGGGTTCCCTATTTTCCCGATGGACGGCCTAGCTCGCTTTTTTAGGGTGATTGACCTTTGACAAAAAGAGAGACGCATGCTCAAAAGCAAGTGGAAGCTACCGCAAACGGATACCCTAGAAGACTCCACAGCCCATGACTTTAATGAGGTTCCCTTGGCTCGGTGACATCAACGCTTCTACTCTTGAAATGTTAGGACATGCTTCCGCAGTAAGTGTTACATCAAAGGCCCGCACCACCCCATTCATCTTCAGACAAGTGGGCATTTTCAAAAGTTGGTTAATATGATCCACTCCCATGAAAAATCAACTCAAGAAATTAGCCATGAATCTCGCTTAGCTTTCATCCTGCTGCTGGTGAAGAACGCATTGAAGGATGTTTTTGACGGGCCTAAATAAGTTGGGGTGCCGAGCTGATGTGGTTGGAGGGAGGGTCTCTGTAACAACCCGAAACTTTCCTAGACCAAATCTCGGTATTACTGCATGAAAACCACAAGAAACAAGAAAATTTTTCTGCTCCCGTATCGCTCCCTATAATCTAATCGCTGGTGGAACCAATGTACCGTTGTAAGTGGTCGGGGTAGAAGTATCCGTTTGAGGGGGAAACAATGATTCATAGGATGACCTATTGATTCCAACAACGGTTGTCCTGTCATCCGCTGAATCCCAAATTGAAGGGTGTATCGACCCCTTCCCCCAAACAATACTGGAGCTTAACAACGGCCCGTGTGCTCTAACGAGCCGTTTTGACCACTCCGTCATTCCGCCCAGAACTCAAGCAGGTGAACCATGAGGACATACAACGGCCCATTGCTAGAGTCACGAGTCGTTGTTATCACTCATTACCTCTGCACCTATTTTCTTACCGGGGCCTAACGGGAGGTATCAATCGCCCGTTGTTACTTCCATCAACTATTGTACTAATCGTGGGCCACCCTTGTGAACCTAGTTTTCGAACCTGCAAACAACTACGATTCAATGGGCCGTCGTTCTACCAATGACCAGCTTTGAGGCTCGCTGGATTCCCGCCACCATATTTCAAATTTAAATCCCGGTATATTTTTAAAATTCCACCTACCTATTCCCTAAACTACGTCATTTGAGGTTCATTCAGTGGGTTTTAGAAGGGGTAACCACGCTTTCCCCCATATTCCTTCTCTCATTCTCAAGAACTGAGCGTAGAATCTCCTCGGAAGCACAAGTAATTAAAATAGGGAAAATGACAATCCTCTCGCTTTTTCTTAGAGATTTTCATCAGAGTTTCTTCTACAAGTATATAGGAGTTAAACAAGGAGAATCTTCTCCCCTTGTGTCCCCTAAACTCTTCCTGCTTCTCTATCGCCTCTATCCCCCGAGTTCTTCTGGAAGTGAAGATATTGTTGCCATACTTGAATAATTCAAGGGAATCCTAATTTATGTTTATTGTAGCTAATTTCCACAAGATGTGACTAAAATGATGCCTATTCCAATGTAGTAGAATTTTAGCCTAACTTTGAGCAACTAGAATCCTTTATATTTACTAAATTATTGAATCATGCTTTAATCCTTCAAAGTTCTATTATAGTATTTGTATGTATCGTAAAACTCAGTTAGAGGTTTAATGAGTCAATCTCATTCGTAAATTTATTTACTTAATATCGCTCAAGAATGTCAGCCTAGTCACGATTTTTAGCAACCTCCAAGTTGACTAGAGTAATGTCACCGATCGCTTGACTATAGTCTTTTTTACCGAGGTGTTAGTAGTGCCTCTCGCTATCGACTCGATCAGATACAGTTTATTTGCTCCATTAGAGGTAAGGACATTTTAGTTATATAGCTCGACTAGCCCAGACCCTACCAAATTTTAGTTTGTTCTTAGACGATTACAACGCTTCTAGATAAGAAAATCTCGATGTCTAGAAAACCCAATTCGTAACTGTCCGATAAGACTCTCGTGGTACCTCGCTTATATGTTCCTAACTAGTCTTGGACCCCAGCTCGATCTATCACTCCTAGTAGTTCGCATTGGTTTCATGGGAGTAGGAATTAGCACCGAGTGGACCGACTCTCCAACAACCTGTGTCTCTGCAACTATGTTTCCAACGTAGGTTACAGTTACAGATCATTGGCCTAATTGGCCCCGAATTTTGTGATCACCCAGCCATGCCTTTATACCCCCGGAAAGGTATATTGGGTCCTACCGGTGGAGGTATAAAGCATCGTAATTTATGTTTAGCTCACGTGGTTATATGTCAGCATGTGACTTCTACCACTAGTCGGGCCTAGTCCAATTTCGTAATAAGAATCTCATCAGCTTTCGGCACCTATTAGTTTAACTCAATTCAAGATAGTATCTCGCACTTAGAACTTTAAATTTAGGGCATGTCTTTGACTACCAGATAGGCAGATAGGGTCATTTTTGGACCATCTAAGTTACTTCGCATTATTCTTCAGCCGTATAATTAGTTGGTCACAGATGTCTTTAATTCAATCACTTACATCTTTTGGCATATTCCTCTCACATATTCGGCATATCTGCAATGACATACTTTTATGTTGTATCATTTCATGGTACAATGGGAAGGGTTCTCAAACTCAACACCGCTAGTCGCCATAGCTTAGATTCTCCACCTCAAGAAGAAGAAATATCACCGAGGGAATTATTTCTTTTTTTCAGTCATTTATTAGTTTTAGTTAGACTTAGAGTTAGTCAGACTTGTCCCAACAACTCGCTAGGATGGCTTTCTTTGACAAACATGATTTTCTTTCGTATTTATCACATTTATTCAAATGTTTTCAACTTTGTGTTTTCTCGTACTTGTCTTTCATAAATGTTTTATTATATTATCTTCAAAGTTTCGCTTATGCATGTTTATCGTAATGCTAGTGAATAATAGACAAGGTTTGATTGGGTCACTTGTGGCTTCAAGTACCGTGTTACATCCAGGTGTAGACTCGGAAGTGGGACAAACATGGTATCGTAGTGCTAGGTTTAGAGTATCCTCGAAAAGTCTAGAAGCCGACATCGAGTAGAGTCCTTTTCAGATCCGCAAGCCTCTCTAAGAGTAATAATATGGCCTGACAGGCCCCGCCTACCCATACTATACAAACAAAAATAGGAAACTTATCACACAAGCTCCTAAGATTTCGATGACTCAGGCGACTGATCAAACCACGAGGGATCTACTCTGCCTATCTCACTCGCAGAAAGTGACAGCGCCCTCAGAAGGGCTCAGACAATATGTACCCAAGATGAAAAGCAATAGTTGTAAATGAGTGAAAGTAAGGAATAAAGTCACCATAGCCGAATAAGGGAAACTGATCAAGCCGGTCAAGTAGTAAAATCGACGGCTAAAACATGCACTATAATAAGAAGGGTAGGGGTAATACCAAAACGAAAATCTTACCGTCCTGGACATATCGGCACAAAGCAACACATGAACCTTACCTCGGCCCCATAAACCTAAGTGCAATCAACACATAATAACCCACCCAGGCCCCCATTAGGCATAGTGAGTACACCAATCTATTTACCCCTATCCGTGTCATACCCCATCACCTACTAACTATGAGCATCATGCCAATCCCCTAGGTATGTAACTCCCGGCCCGCTCGGCCCCCGACTATAGTTGTGTCTTCGAGTCCGGAGGACTCCCAAATCTACACCCCTATGCAGCGCCAAATGGGGGTGTGTATAAGCAACCACGGAAAAAGATGAGGAGCCGGTTTCATCTTCGTCCCTTGCGACAAACATGCCACTCCGTTGAGCGACGTCTCCTGCCCTCCGCGTAAGAGTTGAAACAAACATTAACCCCGCTATGGAAGCTATATAGGTAATCCATCCCAAACAATGAAAATACAAGTCTCAACCGATAACAATAACCGCACATAATCACATACTCGGCTACGCTTACCGAGAGTCATACCGGATTACTATACTGAGAAGTCGACAAATAAATTCCATTCGTATAGAGAGAGTATATCTCGCCTTCGGGGCTCATGCTAATGCTACTCGTCAGATAATCTCGGGCGATCAGCCGATAGGGCACACCATGCACGTATTTGATCGCAGGATCCCGATAGTGATCATGATCTCTAATAATTTGGGCTTAATAGAGTGGGAGGTGTGAAGTAGTCTAACACTAATGTCCCACTGCATATACTGTAGCTCATGCATAACCGAGGAGTTGCGATAGCTAACTACTTTATTTTTATAACTAAACAACTGAGAGAGCTGCTTATCGAACTTTCTTCTAGGCGATCGGTCCCTTGTTCTTCATAGGGAGCTTACCGATCTCATTAACTTGGTAAAACACTACTAGCAGTACTACCGACTCCTTAGACCTTATGTGAATCCACTGTGTCTATATTGGCCTCCGGGCAATTCTCGCCTTAAGGGGAAATTTGTGACCTGCCTTCTCTTGGGACTCGGGTAATTCTAATACCTTACTAGAAACCGAATTAGGCACGCCCGTCACTAGCTACTAATGTGGACCCTCCTGGGGTACCCATGTGTCATTCCGATTGGACAATCAACACTTGCCGGGCATTTCTACATGATAGTCAAGAAACAACTAAAACTGACAATCACCGATAAAGCTAAAGTGACCATTACATACGATCACTCTCAATACACTGGAGAACCCTAGTGTCGCCAACTCGAATATACCTATTCTCTCTATTTCTGGTTTTGAACGCAATAACGTAAATGACCTATAAGGATGCTTTCCTACTAATAATGTGTGCTAATCGGGTTAGACCGCCTAACCGCGCCCATACTATTTAACCTAACCGATTCAAGCTACTAACTCTTACGAGCCTCAAGTTCAGGTCTGAAACAAACATATAAGTCTACCAACCTAAAAAGCCGAGCATAAAAGAGCTATAGCATCATATGTGAGTCACATTTAACCCGCTCCCTTTCAGAGAGTTGTCCTGCACACCGTATATGAGTTCTAAGGGGGTTAACTGGGACCTATGTAACTATAATTTTTAGCGCCCAATCGCTTACATATCTCGATATATTTATATATGTAGATCAATAACAATGACTACAACATATCAAGCTACAATCTAATGGTAGAAACCATCTCACAAAGATCTCTGAGATCGTTACGTCTATTTGAGAACATAAGTCGTAATGTGATACTTGCCGAGAGTTGCTTTACATACCTCATTCGCCGTTTACTCGATTAATCGGAGAGGTTCGATCGGTATTTAGCTATTCTTCCCAACCGTAATCACATTAACGTAAGAATAGAGCTATCTTATTCACTAAATTCAAAGAAAAACCACAACTTTATATATATATATACCGATCATTCTTTAACTTATTGAAGAACGACGAAAACTCATAATTTCTTTGGAATCTAGAAGAGAAATGCTTACTTGAGCCCGGTATTGTATTAATTAGTTTGGAGCAATTCCAATGACTTTGGCTCTGGCGGACGACGCATTCGCCAAGGACCACTCTAAAACTAACTCCGTAGAAATGCTCCCCGTGGTTTATACTTCTGAGCACTGGTTAACTTGAGTTTGGACGGTGCTTGACAACGTAATCGGATGAAAATTATAAGGAACTCCTTCTGCCTTACTTTTCGGTCAAAATATAATATAAGATAACTTAAAGTTTAAGGGTGAGGCCTATTTATACTTGGAGCCTGGGATAAGTAGTAAATTTCCAGACATTGTCCAACGCATCGTATCGTTCCATGCCACGTTGGCTTACTGGGAGGTAGAGGCTCCGTGCAACTTTGCCCTCCTCCGCAGCACCCAAGTCACCCTCCTCTCAATGCAAAAATCCCAACTTGGCACTCGCTCGCCTTTCCCCCGGCACTTTCCTCGGCACTGAGGCATTCCTAAAACTTCCAAAACAACACGCGAATAGACAACTACATGTTAGAAACTTATGGGGTGTACATCCTCCCCATAGGGAACATTTGTCCTCGAATGCCAATTTCGTTTGCAAGAACTTTAACTTGCAATTACTTGTTCTAGAATTTGCGTAGTCTCCCGTAATATGGACTATCCAAAAACTCTAAAACGTAGAAAGTCTATAATACAGTATCCACACAATACTATGGAATTCATCTTATATTGACCAAAGTCGCCTACTCCACATATACATGTATCATGCAACTTATGAAAAAAATAATATCAACATACCTTTGGTTGCATAACTGATCAAGTATAAAATAACCGAGATATCTCGAAGCTTTCCTATCACCTTCGCTTCCCAGTCATTCCTTGGTTCTTATTCTCGCCATAACACTTAACGTAAGTAACATCTTAATTCTCAAATTTCACTGATTCCGCCGGTCTAGTATGGCTACTGGAGCTCTTTCATGAGCTAACGCTTTCTGCTGATTTGAATGTCTTGGATCGGAACAACCGGAGGAATCTCCTATACACTTCCTCAACATTACTACATGGAAAAACAGAACGGATTCTAATGGCTTATCCTTCTAAGTGAATCCAAGGCCCAACAAACCTTGGGCCGAGCTTGCTTTTCTTACCAAACTTCCCACACTTCGTCGGTGAAACCTTCAGAAATACCCACTACCCATACTAAATCCCAGGTTCCTCCGCCTCGCACATCAACATAATATTTCTGCGCCTGAAATAGCCACATGTTCCCCTCGATAAGCTTTACTTCTTCTTCCTACTTCATTCTAACATGTCCAAGTTTTTTTCATTTGCCTAAAGTTATCCTCTAGAAGGCCTCCACTTTCATTTATGGTGGGCCACGAGAGTCTCTAGGCTATATTCCACTTAAAACCAATTAGGTGCAAGGAATCGTGCTAAGTTAACATATGTCACCGTCTCGTTCTAACATTCTTTCCTAAAATTAGCCGCAGCATTGCGCCCCCTTCCTGTCTGAGTTTATCAAACACCGAGGCTCCCCACGCACTCCATCTACTCTCTCTCCCTTCTCAGTATTTAACTTTATAACATAAGTCTTAATGGCAACATAACTTCACCTGGGGCGAGGCACATGAATTGACCTCATTGGTCTTATTATACTAACTCAAATAAGGTTAGGCTACACTCGTGTGAGATAACCCTATGACTCGTATTCATATTGCCAATTATTCTCCACTCCCCTTGTAGGCACAACCATCTCTTATTAAAATAACTCTGTCCTACTATTATACCTTTTCGCCCGTCATTGGGGCTCGCTTCATGATTTAATGATATCTCCTGCCCTTCTCGTACTCATCTTATTGCATTTTCAAGTAACTATGGAAGCAACGTAAATCATGCACCTTAGCTATGGCCCTGCTATTTGAAGTCTCCACCACCTCTGGAACGTGAGGTCAACATACGAACATTGTGACCTTGCTTGTTGTTATATTGAAGGCCCGTGAATCGTCCGCCGGCCTTATTTCTGTGCTTCACTAGATTAGAGTCTCCGTGTCGGTACTCTCTTACCTTCCCCTCAGCACGGGGACCGCAACATTCTAGGCAACCTACCGTCTCTTAACCTAGCCCGAGGCTTATTCCTCAATATACAACGCTCTATCAACTCAGGTGATTCTAATTTCCTCCAAAGTCTTGTATTCGTGCTTTTCCTCCTTACCTTCCTTAGTCTGAGCCTAGGGTTCATGGTACCTACCACATTGTCAATAAGGTTACCGCCAGGTCTCCCTATACTTCTTCTAGCTTGAAATGGACCCATTTTATTCATATGACCTCCTCTGCCTTTCGATATCACAACTAAAATCATAACCATTATCCCGCAGCATATCCCGTCGTCATTAGCATGCGCGCCGGATTCAGCCTTTTCTCCGACTGAACTTGACTATTAATGGGAATCTATCACTCGATGGATTTCTTACGCATAGTGTTTCGGCCTTACCCGCTTTCCGACTTTTTAATGTGAAAGTCTGGACAACTTACATAAACATTGAGGCTCTCTACCTTTTCCGAACACTTTATAGAGATAACAACCAACCTTCTCTTACTTTTTACCCGAGCAACATTGCCCTAATACTTACGCCCTTCCTATACTCGAAACAAAACTAAGAAGTAGAATAGCCTTTTCTTACCGCAATGAAACGGATATGGAATCGTACAACATTCGAAAGGATGGAGGTGGGGAATCCGCATTCCCCTTTCTCACATCCACAAGGTAATATAATATTAATTGCCTTGATCGATCTGTATATCCAATAGATAAGTTAACTCGTATATATGCTACTCCCGACTTTCTACTCCGAGGTTATAAAAATGAACCGGGACTCCGGGCCGATAGGATGTATCATAGTGTGAGGTTCCTGCACCTCGGGAGAGTATTAGGGAGATCATGGTGTCCGCTCCCATCCTAGGCTAACTATCTTCCAACCGTGGCGTCTTAATGATACCTCCTCCCCGCCGCCGTAGTTATCTTGCAACCGGGCCGTTGTCCGTTTTATATTAAACATTACCCTAGATAGACATAATAAGGAAAACTTAGGGACTTAACCTTATACAACTTTGCTCTATAGCATGATCTTAGAAGAAGAAAGAGTAACTATCCTATCACATGCCTTGCGGCCTCCCCGCCTATAGTATTTGGTTCACAACACATCCATAGACAAGACTCCTACTTAGCACCGCTGATGACTCCCCGGGATACGACTCCGCCCGATACAAAGTTTGTAGTGCCCGCCTGGGAGGCATGACTGGGCACTGTGCCCACAGAACCTCGAACCGCCAGCCTGCCCGAACCTACAGACCCAAAAGTGCAACGCTGGCTCTAACTCTAGAATGAAGAAAACAACAGCTATATAGCTACTGTGAATACAACTCCTACTGAAAAGGCCTATTGCCACCTCAGAAAATAAACAACAAACAAGGCCCCACACAAACAACACACATAGTCTAAATCACATACGAATCTCACACGGCCAATACATCTAACCACAAGGAAATGATACAATTTTGCAAGCCTCTATATAATAAGATGGTCTGGACAGGCCCCGATCTACCCATACCGTACAAACAAAATAGGTCCTCACCACACAAGCTCCGAAAGAAGGGAGTTGATGACTCGTGTGGTTGATCAAACTACGAGGACGCCGTCTATCCGTACTGGCAGTGATGCAACACTCTGAAGGGCGTCCCGTACAATATGTACCATGATGAAAAGCAATAGCCGTAAATGATCAAAGTAAGGAATAAAGCTTACCATAGCCGAAATAAGGAAACGGACTCTAAGTCGGTCAAGTAGTAAAATCATGATTAAACATGACTATAATAAGAAGGGTAAGGGTAGTACTATCAAATGGAAAATCTTACCGGCTCGATTATCAAGAATTCAAAGCAACATAACATGAACCTTACCTCGGCCCCTATAAACCTGGCAATCAACACATAATAACCTACACGGGCCCCTCATTAGCCCTAGTGAGTACACTCGAATCTATTTACCCTATCCGTGTCATACCCCATCACCTACTAACTATGAGCATCCCGCCGATCCTCGGGTATGCAATCCTGGCCCGTCACCCTTGACTATAGCCGTGCCCTGAGTCCCAGGACTCAATCTATACCCCGGGCGCAGAGCTTGGGGGTATGTATAGGCTAACCACGGCAAAATAAGGAGGAGCTGGCTCCCATCTTCGCCCTCTCTTTGCGGACGGCATGCCGCTCCGTAGAGCAACGTATCCTCACACTCAAGTGACGAGCCGACATAGCTATTAACCTTGGGCGGCCATGGAAGTATATTGTAATCCAAATTTCAAACACAAATATAATGTGTCTCAACTTATAACAATAACTGCACATAATCACATACTCTTGACACGTTTACCGAGAGTCATACTGGATTACTATACCGGAGAAGCCGACAAAATAAATCTATCTCGTATAGCGAGAGCAGATCTTTGCCTTTCTGGGCCTCATGCTAATGCTACTTGCTTCGGGATAATCAATGATCGTTTACGTGCACACCATGTGCACGTATTTGATCGAGGATCTTGATAGTGATCATGATCTCTAATAATCTCGGTCAATAGAGTGAGGTTTGGGCAGTCTAACAATACTATGAATATCCCACTGATTACTTGTAGCTCAAGTGCACAATCGAGGAGCGTGCATGCATACTACTTTATTCTTCTAATTAAAACAACTATAGAGCCGGGCTTGGCCGAACATGCTTCTAGGCGATCGGTCCCGGTTCTTCATAGGAGCTTAGTGATCTCCTCTTAACTTGGTAAACAATCGTACTCAGCGTAGTACTACCGACTCCTTAGGTTCATTTGAATCCACTCGATCTATATTGTCGTTCTTGGCAATTTTCGCCCAGGGGCAATTCTATAGACTCCGGCCTTCTCCCGACTCAGACTAATACCTTATGAGAACCTAGCGAAGGTACTAGCCTATCACTGAAGCTACCGATATGGACCTCCTCGGGGTACCACGTTTATCCGAATTGGACGACCGGGCCGGCTTGCCGGGCATTCTACAATAGCCGTGGAAAACAACTAAGACCGACAATCACTAATAAAGCTAAAGGGATGACATACGACACTCAATACACTCTGAGAACCCCAAAGGTGAATATACCTATTCTCTCTCTATTTCTCGGGTTCGTAACGTGCGATAACGCAGGCATGACCTCTAAGGATGCTTTCCTGCTAATACAGCGCCAACCGGCCGCTAGATCGCTCTAATCTCGCCATACCGGTTAACCAACTAATTGTGCTACTAACTCTTACGAGCTCAAGTCTAGGTCTGGAAACAAACATATAAGTCTACCATCCCAAAAAGCCGAGAATAAAAGAGCTTTCTATAGTCATATGTGACTCACATTTAACCTCAAGCCCCTTTTAACTAGGGGTCCTACAAAGATTTCCATCTCGTATATGAGTTCTAACAACTAACTAGAATCTATGTAATCAGAATTTTGTTAGCAAGCCTAATCACCACATACGTATATTTTTATATGTAGATCAATAAATGAATAATTACAACATATCAAATTACAATCTAATGAAACCATCTTAAGTATCCGAGATCGTTATGCCTATATTGAGAACATAAGTCGTAACACTATACGACTAGGATACTTGCCGAGAGTTAAGCTTACATACCTCGTTCGCCGTTTACCGATTAATCGGGGCGAGGTTTGGCCGTATTTAGTTGTTCTTCCCAACCGTAATCACATTAATGTAAGAATAGAGCTATCTTCATCACCGAATTCAAAGAAACGTAACTTATATATATATATATATATATATATATATATATATATATATATATATATATATATATAATCGACTATTCTTCAACTTATAGAAAGACGATCGAAAACTTATAATTTCTCTCGTGAATCTAGAAGAGAGAAATACTTACTTTGAGCCCGGTATTGTATTAACACTAGTTTTGAGCAATTCCAATCACTTTGGTTCGGGAAGCGAGACGACGATTTCCCGGCAAATTTCATGAAACTAACTCCGTAGAATGCTCCCCTCGTACTTTATACTTCACACCCAAGTTAATCTCGAGTTTGGACGGCATTTGACGGTGTAATCTGGATGCACTATATGAACCCTTCGTCCTTATCTCTCGTTCGGTCGAAATATAATGGAAAATAACTTAAAGTTTAAGGGTGAGGCCTATTTATACTTGGAGCTCTATGCATAGCAATGTGGCACGCTGGCCAATGCACCGTATTGCCCGTGCCACGCTACACGGAGGTAAAGGCTCCGTGCCACTTTGCCCTCTCGACAACACGGCTCACCCTCCTCTCGCAAATCCCAACTCTGGCACTCCTTCGGCCTTCCGCTGGCCCTTTCCTCGCACGTGAGGCATTCTAAAACTTCCAACCAACACATGAATAGGCCAACTACATGCTAGAAATTTACGAGGTGTAAAACACACAACTTTCCTAGATAGGTTTTCCCCTGAACCGAGGGAGGCTAAGATGGAAGAGTTTATGAACTTGCGATAGGGCAACAGGACATTGGAAGAGTATGCTCTGGAGTTTACTAGGTTATCAAAGTATGCTCCAGAGATGGTAGTTTGAGCCAAGGGCTCGCATGTTGAAGTTCGGCACGGGGGTATCTAATCTGGTCCTCAAGGAGGTAGGACAGTGATGCTTATCAAGGATACGGACCTTCTAGCTCCGATTGTTCATGTCTAGCAAATTAAGGCTGAAAAGCTAAGGGATATGGAGAGAAAGAACAAGCGGGAAAGAACCGGCCATTCGTATTTCGCCATCGTAGATCTAGTGTTAAGCAACTACTCCAAGTAGCAATAGTTGAGAGACCCAAAGACCTAGTTTAGCCTGGCCCCGCCAAGATTGGAGGGGTGGGTTGGTCCGCACCCGCCTCGTGCTCACAAGGAGAAGGTATCCGGCTTTGCCGTGTGGCGCGGAAAGAATCATCCCCGGAGAGTGTTCAGTCCAGGTGAGGGTTGTTTCGATTGTTGACAGTCGAGCATCAAATTAAAGATTGTCTATCAACAGGACGAGGAAGAACATAACTAATTACCACAACAACTCAACAGGTCACCAACTCAGCAAGCCAACTCATCAGTGGCCAAATGGAGGCCAACGCGGTAACCATTTTTATGCTCGTCTTCCCGTCAGATTAGGAGAGCCCCCTAACATAAAGTGCTACCGGTATGCTATGCCCTTCCATCTACGATATGCCCCCTTCTTAGATCCAAGAGATACTCTTTCATTCGTGACTCCATATATAGCGGTTCAAGCCAATAAAAGTCCGTGAGGTCCTCTCATAACCCCTTCTATCCACCCCAGCTTGGCGAGTTAGTTAGAGCCAATACGTATAGGAACTCGGGGCTTCTAGTTCTCTATCCCCAATAAAGTATCTCACGATCTCATAGATCTAGAAATGCTCGACTTCGACCTTATTCTTTTACATGGATTGGCTGTACTTTTGTTATGCCTCTCGCCTGATTACGTAACTAGAATTTTCAAGTTTCCGCTTCAAATGAGCTAGTATTAGAATGGACGGCAAGATTTCAGCGCCTCTAAGGTTAGGTTTATTTCCTACCTTAAGGCCCAAAACTCATTTCCAAAGGATTTCTATGTCATCCGGTCTGTGTCAAGGATTCCAACTCTGAGAACCCAACCATTAAATCAGTTTGGGCTGTCGGGCTAGTTCCCAAACGTATTTCCCGAAGATCTTCCTTGAGTTCCCTCCTAAATGGGTAATAGACTTTGAATAGATCTCCTCCTGCACACTCAACCCAACTCTATACCTCCTGCTGCACGGCTCCACTCGAAGCTTAAAGAGTCAAGGAGTAGTTAAAGGATCTTCTTGATAAGGGCTTTATCGTAATCTACCATCTCCCTGGGTGCTTGATCTGAGTATACCGCATGCCCAAGTGATACTTTATTACTTAATTTTGACTTGTTTATCTACTTTATGTGTACATTCTCATGTGGTTTTTATGTAAATGTGGATTTATACTAACCAACATGATTAGTTATTATTTTGGCAAAGCTTAGAATGAATTTTGCAACTAATTCCACAACTTGGTGAAGTGAAGGAATGGACTCTAAGCAAAACTCTAAGTCGAAAAGAAATGCTAAAATCTTGATGTTCATGATAGGCGTGTCACGCCACTATCGCGGGAGGCATTCCGCCTAGAGTGAAATTTGAGCGACCTCCAAAGGAAGGTGAGCGATGGCACCGTGTCACGGGAGCCTATGCTCCATGTTCACTTCAAGACATCTGGGAAGACTTTGCGCACACCCGGATTCCATGAAGGCGGTGCGCGACAAGTCCGTGAATGGAGATGATGCTCCGCGATACCCTCTGAGGCCACTAAGGATTGGCATCCAAGTTCCAAGTGAGGCTCCGTGACAGGGCCGTGGCACAGAGCTGTTGCTCCACGATACCCTCCGTGCCACGTGCCGCCTTATTTCGGGAAATTTCTCACTTGTATAAATAGCAACTTAGGTTTTATTTTAAGATATCCGACATTTCAAGCTAGAACGTGGGGTATCAAGTAGTTGAGTCAAGAAGTTCTTGGGTTAATTTTCTTCCTTTTTCTCTTAATTTTCAATTGCTTGTATGATTTCTACTTGTTTTAAGATGTTTAATCATCAATGAGTGGCTAATCTTACCTTTGGTTGAGGTTGAGGATGATTGCGTAGTATGTAATTGATGTTATTTCAGCTTTTTATCTTTTCTACAACTAGTTGTTCTACTAATTCTTTTTTTCACTACATTAATGCTTGTCCATTGTTAATGTATATCCTAGAAATCCAGTTTTATTTCCGGAAAGGGAAGATTAATTGGATAGATGTGAAATTGGGTAGAATATGTTCGTGTCTTGGTTGAGAAATTAATAGAAGATTAACGCTTAGGAATAGAAATATATTCGTAATGTCATATTTGGTCATCTATGGAATTTGTTGTGTATTACTAGAATATGAGGTTTCTTCATCACAAATGTGTAATGTAAGTCTCATGATTCTTTAATTTGAGAGGAGTTCTAAAGACCCAATCCATTGGTTAATAATTCCCGACTAACAATCGAAGAGAAGTGTTGACCGTAATTTAATCAATAAATTACATATCTCGCATGTTTTGCCTTAACCTCAGCTTGTTCGAGCTATTGTTCGCATTATAATTTACAATATTTACTTAAGGTTACAAAGAACTATTTGTTACACCCGTAAATTCTCGATACATGTAGATGGCTTGTTCCGCATGTTCTTTATGAGAGTTTTAGAATGCCATACATGCTAGGAAAAGGCCCGAGGGAAGACCGACGAACATTGATTTCGACTACCGGGGTGGAGAAAGCTGTGCGTAACCTCCGCGATGGCAACGTGCCACTGAGGGAGGGCCTCCGCGATGGCGGCGTGTCACGGAGGCCCCGTCTCCAGCCCAAGTATATAAACCTCCACTCTCGGCTTTGCTTCATAACTTATAATTTCAAGGTAAAACGTAGGGCAACAGGGGAGACCGAGGATTTCTTATAAATATTCATCCGATTGCGCCGTTAAACGCGGTCCAAACTCAAATTAACTCCAGATACCAGCATAAAGTCATAGAGAGCATTTCCTACGGAGTTAGTTTTGTGAAATCTTTCGTCCGCGAATCGTCGTCCTACCGAGTTAAGGTAAGTGAAATTAGTCCAAATTAGTGTCAATATACTTAGCCCTAAACTCGAGTATTTCTCCCTTCCTGACTTTCAAGAAATAGCGAAGCTGATCGTTTTTTCGATAAGCCAAATTGGGCTATATATATATTAAAAGTGATATTTTCTCTCGTAATATTAATGTATTTAGTCCTAATTGATATATATGGATGCAATTAGGAGGAATAGCGGACATTGACCGGATTGCGCTAATTAGCTAGGAAATCATAAACGCGAGGTATGTAAAGCTTGTTCTTAGGCAAGTTAGTAATCCTAGTATAGAAAATAACGTGAATCAGAAGAAAGAATATAGAAGTCGAGTATTAATTCCAAGATGAATGCAAGAAGCATGTTTTTTGTTATTATGCTATATTCAATAAAGGTCGGCAAATCGGCAGACGACAACTGCATATTATTTTGCATACAGCTTAGCCCCGCAATGTGACCTCGCATATAGAAAAGAGATCTGCAATAGTATATCACAACATGGATAGTAATACGATCGAACATGCTTGCTGTATGTGAATATTGTTTGTTGAGACCTTGCTTTGTGGCTGTGGAGGGCACCCTTGTAGCTTCATTGCCGCCCCAAGGTTAATAGTTCATGGTTTTAATTTCGCCCACTGCAGTAGAGGGATACATCACTCCAAGGAGTGGCATGTCGTCCGCAGAGGGACGAAGATGGGGATGCAAAGATTCTCTCGTGATTTCAGTTTCGATCATCATAGCATTATAGCTACCCCATCGAGCGCTTGCGCCCAAGGGGCGCATTATAGATACATATACTGTGACACAGACATGGGCCATTAAGCAAGAGTCCTCCTGACTGTATACAAAGTATAGTCAGCCTGTGAGAGCACAAGTTGCATACCTGTGTAATGCAGGAGGTGCTCGTAGTTAGTAGGCGAGTGGGAGTGATTTACTTTTTGGATGGTTTTGACCTGGGTAGGGTATATAGACGGTGTGTTGGTTGGAACCTACTTATGGGGCCGGGTATAGGTCCTCAGATGTTATATATGTATATACATGTTATTTATTAGCCGATAGATAGCAAAGGTCGCCACGTCGACATGCATGCTTCTACCTTACCTTCAAGATGATAAGCTTATTTGCATCCCGCCAAATTCTCGCATGGGGCCGTATACTTGTTATTCGAACTACTAGTATTATTTCTTATATTCCAATTATGCTCGCTTTTTATATACTTGGCATTAAAGTACCGATGCCCGTTGGGACGCTGCATTACTTGCCCTGTGTCTCATAGACGAGGAGTCGATACCTCATGATTCCAACAAAGACAGTTCAGCCTCCACTATCCGAGCTAGATAGTTAGATGTTTATCTCTTTTCTTTTTTGTTGTACAACATGGGTAGGTTCTGGCCCGTCCCGACCATATTATCGCATTCTTAGAGGCTTGCGATTGTGTATTCCTATTGTTAGTTATACCGCCGGTGTGAGGCCGTGTGTATGTCTTAGTTGTTTATGATGGCCGTGGGGCCTTATTAAGTTGGTAGTGGTGACTCCTGTCGGTCACGTAGTAGTTTAGCTCCTATTTTCTTTATTCTGGCACTAGACAAAGATGGTGGCCTTGTCGCCCGCATAGGTTCCTTGTTGATATGGTTCTAGTTAGCCGTTGTGGTTGTACAGTGTGGCTATAGGCCTAAGCCACGGGGTCAGATGGATACTGCTATATAGCCCGTTGGTTCCATGAATTAGAGTTAGAGCTATCCATGCACCAAAAGTGTTTAGGCTCGCCAGCTTCAGCGCTTCAGTCCTAGTAGGACACTAGTGCGCCCATGCCTCTGGGTGGGGCGTGACACTATTATTCTTGAAAAATCATCATTTGTTTGGTTGTCTACTTGTATAAAGAAGTGCGTATACTAAATACTTAGGTACCACGCTAATGCTATACCCTCGTGGATTCAATACCCGCTTGAAATAAAGCCACTTTATTACTGTATTTAATTACCGTGTACTTGCGTGTAATTGGGAGTGAACAAGTTTTTTGCGCCGTTGCCGGACTCCGGCAATTGTGACTTAAATTTTCTTAGTGTTAGTTTACAAGTTCGATACAAGTGTTGACAACTTGATTTTAGCATTTCAGGTGTACTAAGTTGTTTCGAACGCCGGCAAGAGATAAGGAGTTGGTGGATTCGCTTAGAGCCGGAGAGACAATTTCATCTGGCGAAGAGGGAGGCTCTAGAAAAGAAGTTGCAGTTATTAAGGAGGGCAATTCTAGAGCAACAATAGCAACCACCGATTGTAAGGGAAGTTTTAGTGCCCGAAGAGATGACAGCAAGCACCGGTCCGCGAGGTGGCTATCCCACATGCGAATAATGTAACATCCAAAGATTCTCGTTGTGCCGAAACCAGAGGGAGATTCGAACTTGGGCGAATATGGTGCAAGCGAGTTGCACACAAATAAGTAATTCTATATGTCTCCCTCATGAAGATCCGCACCACATTCAAAAATTCTTGGAGATAAGTGACACATATATACCCGCCGAGTATCATCTCGATTATGTGAGGCTTACACTATCTCGCTTTCACCGATGGGGGAATCCAAGAGGTGGTTGAAGGCCGAACCGCCAAATTCTATTACTACTTGGGATGACCTAGCTAGGAATTTTTTTGATACGATTCTTTCCATCGGGAAGACAACTGTGCTTAGAATTCAAATTCTAAGTTTCAAACAGAGAGAGGGTAAGAATTTGTATCAGTTTGGGAGAGGTTCAAGTCAATGTTAAGAGATTGTCTCACCATCATCGCCTAATGATGTGTTGGTGCATACATCTATCAAGGCTTGGAACCGAATACAAAGATTTTGTTAGACTCAAAGCAGCCTGGGCAGGCATCGTAGCATATATGAAGAGTTGTACACCTTTGTTGAATCGTATTTCACAAAGGTGTAATCCCGAATGGAATGCCGATACAACCCGAGGGGGAGTGAACAAAGCGGTGTGGTCTTGGAGGCAGATGGATTCATAGCGATTGCCGCACAAATAGCCGCTTGCGTAATCAAATTAACACTCATTTCAAGAAGATGAGTTTGAGCCGTGCACAAGCCCTGGCCACGTGGCTCGGGTTGGTGTGTGGTGTAAACCAGAGAAGTAGTGAACACTCACTGGTGTTGTGGTGCCAATCCAGATTCTAAGAAATTTTGTTGGAAATGCCCGTAGGAGCAGCAATCGCCAGTATATAAACAAGACAACCCAAATTGGAGGAATCATCCAAATTTTTCATGGGGGAGTAATAGTAATCAGGACAAGTTCAAATCGTGTGGCATGCACAGTAAATAAAGGCGGTCATCACAATTTTCAGCCGCAACTCGTAGGAAATAATGCACCTCCTCAGCCCAAAGAACATCGAGGATATGCTTAAAAAACCATAATAGCTAACCAAAGCAGATGCAAGCCGATCAGGGGAAATTGGATACCGATATGGAAAATCGCTAGCTAGCTACAAAGGCATAGGAGTATCGTTTGGGACAATTAGCCGGAGCCAAAAATACTATACCGAGGGAGGATTACCAAGTGATATAGACCCAAATCCTAAGCAGGAATGTAGTTTATACCCGAGGAAAGAAACTCGGGAGGTGGAACCCGAAAGGCCACCTTAAAAATCTCGAGCAAATAAAAGGGATGAAGGAAACGATGATGTGAGGGGGAATGAAAAGGCAGCAGAGATGGAAAGACCACCGCCCTCGTTTCCTCAAAGATTGAAAAAGCACAAGGAGGAAGCATGCTTCAAGAAGGTCATGGAAGTGTTGGAAGCGGTACATATTAATCTTCCTAGTTGATGTGTTGCGTGAGTACCAAGATATGCTAAGTACATCAAAGACATTGTAGCAAACAAGAGCCGACCGATTGCAGTATGCTACAGCTTGCACTTACCGAGGAGTGCACCTCCCGTATTCGAATCGATTGCCGACAATGCTCAAGGATTCGGGAGCTTCACTATTCGATTACAATTGGGAATTATTCAAGATCGTGGTTTGTGAGATTTGGGAGAAAGTATAAATTTGATGCCAACATCGCATTCAAGAAGTCATCAAGTACCTGAATCACTACTCAGATCTTATGTGCCTAGCCGACCGTTCATTGGCTGCACTCCGATGGAATTGTGGAGGATGTACTAGTGCAAGTAGGATCCTCATTTCCTAGTGGATTTTATAATTCTTGATTTTTGAGCGTATGCTAAGTCCCATTTATTTTGGGACGCCTTTTGGAAACAGGCGAGCCTAATTGATGTAGTCTTGGGCGCCTAACCATGAGAGCTCATGATAAGGTAGAGGTCTTTGATGTCTACAAGGCCATGAAGCTACCTGACATCTATATGAAGAGTTATCGCCAGTCGTTGTTTTGAATCGTATCGACCTTCGTATTATTGGACTACGTGATCCCTGGATGTAGCCTTGGTGGGAGGTGACTATTTTGGGGATACAGATATGAGATGGTGTGACTTTTGAATGAGCCAAAAATGGTTCTTCAGAAGTAAGATTTGAAATGTTGAAGAGGTCCTTGGAACTATCCCAAAATTATCAATAGAGGAGGCACCTAAATTGGAGTTAAAGACATTGCCTCCACATCTCAGATGTATTCTTAAAGAAGATGAAACTACCAATATCATTTCAACAGAATCGATAGATGCACAAGGAAAGATGCATTGGTGGTCCTGCAGAGGAGAAGAGAGAATGGATACAAATGTCGACATTAAGGGGATTAGTCCAAATTTTCAGAGTAATGTGGATATTTATGGAAGAGGTATTCAAGCCAACCGTAAACATCAAAGTGGAGATTTAACCCTATGATGAAGGATGTAATAAAGGAAGTGATCAAATGGATGGATTCAGTAGTGGTATATCCCATCTCGACGAATGGGTTAGCCTAGTTTAATGCGTTCTATTAGCAAAATTTACGCTGGTCACAAATGAAAAGAATGAGCTAATTCCCACATGTACAAACACTGGCCAAGACTTTTCATGGATTATGTAGTTTAATGAGGCCACTCCTGGAAGATCATTATCTTATTCCATTCATCGATCGATGCTTGGACAAAGTGGTACAAAGAATATTATTAAGTTTGAGTACTACTCAAGCAATCAAATAGCCATAGCACAAGAAGATCGTGAAGATCACGCTGGTATGTCCTGTATGTTTTCAAAGCATGCCTTTATCATAAAGAATGAACAACAATACTCCTGTTAGTAATGCATAGATACAAAGATCTCCATTATATAGGAAGATCATGTCGGTATTTATGGATGACTTTTCTGCTTTTTGTAACTCGCTTTCTTATGTGTTTGCGTAATCTTGACAGTGGTGTTAGCTAGATGTGAAGACTCAAACTCCGTGCTCAACTAGGAAAAAGTGTCGCTTAGTCAAGGAGGGTATTGTTCTTGGCCATAAGGTGTCATGTGCAAGAGGGTCAAGTTGGATCGTGGCAAAGATAGAGGTGATTGAAAAGCGCTCACCGCATCGCTTGGAGGGTGTCCACACTTTCTAGGACATGCGCTGGTTTGCTGCACGGTTTATTCCGAGATTCTCTAAAATTTCTAGACCGATGTCAAGCTAGAAAAGAGGTGAAGTTTGAATTTGACAAGGAATGTGTAGAAGTATTTGAGGAGCTAAAAAGAAGTCAGAAGTTCATTATCATTGCACTGACAGAAAACCTCAGAAGCATGTGATGCAAGTGATGTGGTTGTAGGAGCGGTATTGGGGCAGCGAAGGATAAGATTTTTCATTCCATCTACTATGCAAGAAAAACACTCGACGCGTACAAGTAAATTATACTACCACCAGAAGGAGATGCCGTTCTAGTGTTTGCATTTGACAAGTTTAGATCCCATTTGGTGGGGTCGAATGGTGGTACACACCGATCATGCGGCACCCTGGGCACTCTATTTGGCAAGAAAGATGCGAAACCTGTGCTAATCGTGTGGATATTATTGTCATAAAGAGTTTGATTTAGAGATTCGAGATAGGAAGGGAAGTGAAAATCAAAGGTGCATCACCTATCGCAACCAGAGAACCGCTCACGTGAAGGAAGGTGAGTGCATCCAGAAGAGTTCCCCAATGAACAATCCTTGGCAATAAAGGAAGCCGAACTCCCTTGGTATGAAGATATTAGAACTTGTTAGTAAGTGAAGTATACCCACCTGAGGCACCCGGGCCAACAAAGGAAGAAGCCGTGCATGAGTCCTGCATTACATGTGGGATGAGCCGTATCTATTCAAGCAGCGACCGCATCAAGTGATGAGGCATGCATTCCGTGAAAGCCTGCACGGCCAGAGGGTGGCCAAGAGTTATCATTCATCGTCGTATGGGAGGTCATGAGGAGAGCGCATCAAGCCACAAAGTGTTGCAATCCGGTTTTTTGCCCCACACTATTCAAAGATGTCACTATGTCAAAGTATGTGATTGATGTCAAAGAACAGAACAATCGGAAGGAGACAGAAATGCCATTGTATCACATATTAGAAGTTGAGGTGTTTGATGTGTGGGGGATAGATTTTATGGGCCCGTTTCCGCCATTGTTTGGCAATCGATACATCTTGGTGGCAAGTGGGACTGCCGTGTCTAAGTGGTTTCGAGGAAATAGCTTGTCCTTGAATGACAACAAGGTGGTGACTAGATTTGTGAAGAAGGCATTTTCACCAGTTTGGTATGCCAATGGTACTATCGCTGATGGAGGGGCAGATTTTGTGAATGCAAATGGTTCAGAATTTGCTAGCGAAATACTGGGGTTCTATGATAAAGTGGCTACAAGATATCATCCCCAAACTATGGGCAAGTAGAGGTAAAACAGTGGAAATTCAAATGCATTTTGCGTAAAACGGTGAACGCACAACGCTTGGATTGGGAAAGAAAATCTGGATAATGCTGTGGGCTTATCGAATCGCATATAAGACCCCACAGACTTAACCGCACAGATTACTTTACTGGGAAGGCATGTCATCTACCCGTAGAGCCGGAACATCGAGCTTTTTTAGCCGTGCGGAAGCTAAACATGGATCTTCGAGCTTGCTGTGAGAGGAGATTGATGTACCGAGTGAGTTGGACGAGTTTTGATGGAACGCATATGAAAGTGCAAAAGGCAACGAAAAACGAAAAGGTGGCACGACAGACATGGTGCATCACCTTGATCTCGTCAAAAGGTGTTTCTATTCAACTCTAGGTTGAAACTCTTCCCTGGGAAATTGCGCTCCAAGTGGTTAGGGTCGTTTGAAGTGTTGAGAATGACCCCACATGGGGCGTTGAATTGTGGCAAGAGGATAAAAAAAGCACATTTTTTGGTGAATGGACAAAGGTGTAAGCACTACCGGGGTGAAGAAGACAAGTAATTGAGATAAGACGTCATCACCTTAGTAGATGAATGATATTGTCAAGCGTCGAGCCGCGATGGTAAACCAGCGCCGCACGGGAGGCAACCCGTGGATGTAATGTACTAGACTAGTTAGGAACTAATTCAAAAATTAAAAAAAAGCCGGCACTAGGTGGGAGGCAACCCACCATTTTCTAACAAGTTGTTGTTGTTTGATGATTTTTCGTGAAATATGTAGGGCAAAAATACAAAATCACAAGTGGATAAATAAAGGTAAAAAATGAAAATTGGGGCAAGAGATAGTGAGCCTACGCGTTGGCCCGTGTCACTGAGGCCGACCTCCGCGTTACCCTCCGTACGCTGAGGCTAACTGTGCATGTCAAAGTTTCCAAGAAGTTTCCGCATTGGTCTGTCACTGAGCCATTTTGGCGCTGGCCTCCCCGTGACACGTTGAGGCCAATTTCACACAAAGAAACAAAGGCTGCTGACCCACAAATACTATTTTAACCCCAAAAATTCTTATTTTCCATTTTTCGAAATCCTCCGCGATCAAACCCCATTCCCTCCCCTCAACGTGCCATGGCTCTAGCTAGGGAAATTTCTTCAAGTCTTCTTAAAGATCTTCAAGTAAAGGTATGTTCTCTAATTTTTTTTCTCATTCTTGATGCATAATTCGAGTCTTGAACATTTTTTCTCGGTGAAACTCTACCCTAAGGTATTCATGAGATGTGTAATTGCTTGGGTCATTGATGAATGTTGATTTTGTACTAGTGTTGTGTTTTGAACTCAATAATTACATGATTGGTATTGAAAATCTTCCATTGTTGATAACTAGGGATGAGAATTGAGTCTTAAGAAGAGAAAAGGGTAGAAATAGAGATATTTTGGGTTGTGCATGTTGTTGGAGTTCAAAAAATTTGTGCTTAAACTTTGAATGTGTTAGGTTGAAGATTTGGGGAATGAAAGTAGGAAAATCCCATAGGTTGATGTGCACAAATTCAAGTGAATTGCTCATGATTGTATAAATGAATCGATGGATGAACTTTAATAATGCATTGTATGAAGTCTCTGAAAGTAGTACAATGAAACCAGTCCATCCATTTATGAATGCACCGAACCCTTTTGGGAAATAAGAGCCGAAATTATGTGGTTGTTCTTGCCGAATTGTATTGATTACAAATAACGACTAAGTGTGTGGGGTGATCAATTTACACCAAAATCCCTAGTAATAGCCAACTATACCATGAATGACGTTTGAAATATATTCTTTGATGAACAGAAAATATCTAGAAGGAAAGACAAGGGGAAAGGCGCATCCACCTCTGGGCGCCGGCCAGAAAAAGACTTAGAATTGGGGCAAGAAGCCGCAACACCACCGTTCGAAGGGGGCAACGTAGACAATAAGTGGAACACGATGGGTTTCGTATGAGGGAAAGAAATGAGACTCCAAACACAAGGAAACCAAGTATTTCCCGTAGGGAACAAATAGCATCAGGAACCACTACCAAGAATTCCGAGAATCCCACATGTGATAAACACTCTGGGTTAAACTTCATCTTTGAAGAACCCAAAGAGTGCAATCTCCACCTCATAAGGGAATTCTACGCTAATTGGAACCCCATCGTGCTCAAACACAAGATCGTAGGATGTGTGGTTACTTTTGAACCACAACATCTTAATGCCATCTGTGGGACGCGGGACACAAACGCGCATGTCCTCCGCCAAATAAACATCACTCCACCGTATGTAGATATCGTACACACATTATGTGGAGTACGATCAACAACTAGGTGGAGTCGTCACAAGGAAAGAGGATATCACCGTACATTGCCATACTCCCAAATGAATAAAGAAGCTAGGATCTCGTTGAAGATAGTGTGTACTTTCCTGATCCTGGTGCACATGACCGATGTCACCCTGTGACTGTAGGCTTATTTGGTTTATGCATTAATGAAAGGACCAAGATAAATGTTGAAGCGGTGATTATTTCCTCCATGAAGAGAGCCGACTTCATCAAGGGCACTCCGCATGGCTCTTGGTGGTCTTCAATGCCTTCTCAGGCCATGGTATTGAAGAAGAGGCCCTAGATTACATTCGCAAATTGATCGCCGTGCTTTTGGACGTTTTTAAGACCAAAGCACTCGATACCACATTTGGGCCAAGCTTACATGCTCTGGGATGTCCAATACATGGCCGTAATGTATGGAATGCATGCTACAACCGCGGAGTGGTGGAAGGCTCAAGCACAGATGATGAATATGGCGCCGAGATGGATTATCCATTTAATGAACATCTTGAGCATTTTGAAAAATCGGGCCCGCATTTGTAGAACCAAGCTTGGATGACGCACATCCCTACTAATGAGGAAATGAGTCTAGATGACTCCGAAGATTGAGTCGAGGAGGACGGCGAGAAGATTCTTATCTTGGAGATGAAGCACCTGCACCCGATGAAGAGATTGAACATTTTGATCGATCGAGAGTTACACCATCCAAACTTTGTTTTTAATTGTATATATGCGAACACTCGGGGACAAAGGTTCCAAACTAAGTGTGGGGTGGGAGTAGTTAGGTGTCCGTGTAGTAAGGTTGTGTTGTGCTTGTGCTTCGTGATTGTTTAATGTGTGACATTGTGTTTCGTGTTATGTTTTTGATGGATTTTGTGTTGGTGCCGGGTGATGTAATTGTAATAAATTGTTAAGGAGTTATTTATGTAATTATTTGTGTAAGGTATCGCTATGTGCTATAAACATGTGCTATAAGTTATGTGCTATATTGTAAGATGCAAGTGTGATTAGGATGGAAGCATGCAAGGTTTTAAAATGTTGAGACACCTAGGCTATAGAATTCGACTCTTGTGATTAAAGCTTAATTTTGAATTCTTGTAATTAACTGTATAAGAGTCCGTGAATATGTCTTAAATTGAGCATTTGCAAAGTGAGTGTGAGTTTTTCTAATATTCCATGCTACCGTGGAAGGTCTAGAACTTGCCCGGTGTGTATGTAAAACTAAATAAAGGATTTGGATTGTAGGAGAGGATGTAGGCATTTCTTTGAATGAACCAAATTTTATCCCTTAGTCTTACCTACCTTGAATGTTAAATCCTAGTTAGCCCTACGAGCCTTAAGCCTATTCTTTTGATAGTTACAACATAAGCTTAATCCTTTCCTTTCATTATAAATGTGAATTTGATCCAAAACTCCTAAGCTCTTAAGTGAAAATTTTCAAAGAGTGAAGGAGTAAGAAGCGTGAAATAGAAGGAAAAGTAGAAGTTGTGAAAGTTGAGAAAAGGAAAAAGGTGCACTTGTTTGGAAATGATTGATTATTAGTAGAGAGTAAGAAAGTAAATGAAAAATTTGCTTAAATACGCTTTACTAGTAAGTTGAGTGTGCTTAAAGAAATGGGAACAAAAAGAGAAAATTCAAGAGGGAGAAGAGGAAGAAGGAAGTAAAGAGATACCTTTAATGAATGTTGGAGGTATTAAAAGCGCTTGGGGAAGATAGTTACTACTTCTAGTCGAATCAAAGATTTACCAGTCCCCTTTTTTTTAGCTTACATTACAATCCCTTAAGTCCTACTTGATCTTACGTTCATACATTCTTAAATTAGTGAGTAAACACTTAAGGGCAAGCTTATGGTTAACTACATGATGCATGTGAATTCTTTGAGAGAGTGAGCGTAATTTTATTCATATACCCATACCTTTTGTGATTTGAAATTCCTTTGAAGTAAAAATGGGGTCACTCTCTCTTATGTTGTGAGGGCACATGTTTAATGAGAGATAACATTAGTGTCAGATGTCTTGATCGGTTGATTTGCACATGAGTTTGCTAAGATTGAGAGTCAATCTTTGAGATTAGGAAGCTTTAACATAGTTGTAATTCATTACAACATTAAATCATGCATGCCCTATTCTTAACTTGCTATTTTAAATAATCCTTATAGCCATAAATTGAATTGTCTTGCTAAATTAAAGCCTATGCGTGAGTCTTCAATTACATGAGATGTGAAAGGGTTGTTCGAGGACGAACAAGGCTTTAAGTGTGGGCTAGGTGATCTTGGGCATAATTGCATTCCCAAGTGATACTTTATTGCTTAATTTGGACTTGTTATCTACTTTATGTGTACATTCTCATGTGGTTTTTATGTAAATGTGGATTTATACTAACCAACGTGCTTAATTATTGTTTTTTCAGTTAGAATGAATTTTGGAAACCAATCTACAAGTTGGTGAAGTGGAGAATGGATCAGCAAAACTCGGAAGTCGGCAAGAAAATGCTAAAACTTGATGCTCGCGATAGAGGCCGTGTCATGCCACCATTGGGTGTAGGCATTCTACTCTAGAGTGAAATTTGAGTCAATCCGTGTTGAAGGTGCATGACTAAAACGTGTCACGGAGCCTATGCTCCGCGGTCACTCGTGACACGGTGGGAAGACTTGGCCGCACACCCGGACTCCAAGAAGGTGCACGACACGTCCGTGGCACGAGCTGATGCTCCGTGTGATACCCTACGTGCCACGCCGAGGATAATAATCCGACATCCAAGTTCCAATGAGGCTCGCGACAGGCTATGGTACGCGAGCTATTGCCTGCGATACCCTCCGTGCCACGCTGCGCTTTATTTCGGGAAATTTTTACTTGTATAAATAGCAACTTAGGTTTTATTTTAAGAGATCTCGACATTTCATGCTAGAACGGGTATCAAGAAGTTGAGTCAAAAGTTCTAGGTTTAATTCTCTTCCTTTTTCTCTTAAATTTCAATTATTTGTATGATTTCTACTTGTTTTAAGATGTTTAATCATCAAATGAGGGGATAATTCACCTTAGGTTGAGGTTGACGATGATTGAAGTAGTATGTAATTGATATTTAAGTTTTTCTTCAATGGTTGTTCTACTAATTCTTTTTTTCACTACATTAATGTTTGCATTCTTAATGTATATCCTAGAATTCCAAATACTTTTTATTTCCGAAAGGAAGATTAATTGGATAGATGTGAAATTGTTGAATATGTTCTTGTCTTGCTGAGAAATTAAGAGAAGATTAAAGTTCGTAATAGAAATATATTTGTAAATGTCATATATTTGGTCATCTATGGAATTTGTTGTGCATTACTAGAATATGAGGTTTTTGCATCACGTAAATGTAATGTAAATATCATAATTCTTTAATTGGAGAGGAGCTTCAAAGCCCCAATCCATTGGTTAATACCTCACTAACAACCGAAGAGAAGTGTTGGATCGCAATTTAATCAATAAATTGGTATATCTCGCATGTTTTGCCTTAACCTCAACTTGTTCGTGCTATTGTTCATTATAATTTACAATTTTTACTTAAGGTTACAAAGAACTATTATTCTTGAAAAAATCACCATTTGTTTTGGTTGTCTACTTATATAAAGAAGTGAGATACTAAATACTTAGGAAAAATTCACGCTACGCATGTAGTCCATGTGGGTTCGATATTTGGCTTGAAATAAATCCACTTTATTACTTCTTTTACGACCACGTGCACTTGCATGTAATCGGGAGAACAGCGTCTAGGGCAGTGCCCAGGCGTAAGCAGCACGTCTCTAATGTGCATACACGTCACCGAACAAGGTCACGCTTAAGAATAAGTACCCTACCTTAATTGACACCGCTTTACCAACTTCGTGGGATCCAATGTTTCTCCAACATTTATCTCGGGTCGTGTACCACGCCTAGGGGTTAGGGAGTGTGACATACCGAAAGCATCATTCGAACTCGCATGGTCACTACGAAGCTCAGGTGACGTCCTTCAGGTTAACAAACACCCCAAAAGCCTCTTCATGGATTTGATGAATTTGGTGTTCAAGCAAAACATCGATATGTTCGTCATTGTATTTATCGACGACATTTTGGTGTACTCCATAAATGAGGAAAAGTATGCCAATCACCTAAGGTTGTACATGCACTCAAAGATCACCAATTATTTGCCAAGTTCGGCAAGTGTGTGAATTTCCGCTGAAGTCTATGACTTTTGGTCATGTGGTCTCAAGTGAGGGAATACAAGTAGATCGTCATAAGATAGCAAGAAGGAAGGATTGGTCCACTACCTACCTACTAAAATCAGATTTTCCTAGGCTTAGATGAAGCCATTATCGACGTTTGTGGAATGTTTCTCCTCCATAGCATCTCCTCTCACCAATTTAACCCAGAAGAAGGTGCAATTTCAATGGTCGAAGGCTTGTGAAAGGAGCTTTGAAGAGTTGAAGACTTGACTCACTACCGATCCAAAGGTTAACCTTTCCTAAGATTAGATGGGTTGGTTGTTTATCAGGACACCCGCAGTTGGGCCGCATTCTAATGTAGTCGGCAAAGTGATACCCTATGCCTCGCATAGCCCAAAATTCATGAGAAGAATTATCCAAATCAAGGATTTGGAGTTGGTAGTCAGTATTCGCGTTAAAAATATGGAGCCATTATTTGTATGGGGCTCACGGATGTGTTCACAGATCACAAGAGCCAGAGTGTGTCTACCAAGGACCTAAACCTCACAAAGAAAGTTGTATGGAGCTACTAAAGGATTATGACATGAGTGTGTTGTATCAAATGTAAGGAAAATATGGTGGTCAAGCCCTAAGACGGCCTATGGGAAGTGTAGCTCACATTGAGGAAGACAAGAGGGAGCTAGCAAAAGAAGTCTACGCTGTGCTAGCCCAGCTTAGGGGGATGAAGTTGGTGGATCTGGGCCTAAAGGTATGGTAATGCAAAGTAGGTAAGATTCATCCTTTGCGCTTGAATTCAAATCCGTGACAGATGAGGATCCATTTTACTTAAGCTTAAGGAGACAAATTTAAAAAGTTAGAAGTTTTCTCCTAAGGGGGAGATGGGGTGTCCGTTACTTCAAGGCAAGTTGTGTGGCTTGATGTTGCAGTTGAGACAAGAATATCGGGGCTGAGGCACACAAATGCTGAGATACTCTATCTGTAGCCCTCGTGCTACCAAAATGCACCATGACTTGCGGGATATTTACTAGTAGAACGACATAAAAAGGGATATCATTGGAATTTGTAGTATAGTGCACGAACTGCCAAGAAGCCAAGGTAGAACACCAAAGACCCGTGAGGCATGACTCAAGATATTAGTATACCCACTTGGAAGTGGGAAGTGAAGTAACAGGATTTCACATGTGTCTACTCCTGACTGACGACGCATGACTCAATCTAGGTAGTAGTAGATCTGATGACTAAATTAGCTTACTTCCTCCTAGTCAAAACCACCGACTGGCTGAGTAATATGCCAAACTTACATCCGAGATCTAGTCGACTCATAGAAGTTCTTGGAAATCATTTCAAACAAAGGGAACATACCACCACACTTTTTGGAAGTCCTTTCGTAAGGACTAGCACTCGTAGTCAAACTCCGGGACAGCTTTTCTATCTGTAGACCGAGGGCAAGTTGAGTGGACCATTCATAACCTAGAAGATATTCTAAGAGCATGCGCAATTGATTTTTAAGGGTACTAAGAATATTTGCCTCTTATCGAGTTTCGTACAACAAATGGGCCTATCACTCTAAAGATTCGATGGCCACATTTGAGGCATTATATGGCAGGAGTGTGTAGATCTCCTATAGGGTTGTTTAAAGTTTGTGAAGCTACATTAATAGGTCCAGATTCACAGCATAAGGCAATGCAGAAAGGTTCTAAATTTCATTCGAGAAAGGTTTAAAATGTACTGTGAGCCTGTCAAAAATCTTATGCCGAAATGCGAGAAGAGAATTGAGCAGTGGCTGATGACTCGGGTATACCTAAAGATTTTGCCCATGAAAGGGTGATAAGGTTTGGAAAGCTCACCACGATATGTGGGACCCTATAAGATTTTGAGGCGGATTGGTAAGGTGGCCTATGAGCCAGGAGTTACCTTCAAAACTAAAGTGCTAAAGACACCCGCTTTTCCACGTGTCACTTCAAGCAAAGCTGCATCGGGTGATCCAACTGCAGTGCCACGCACAGTTGTGGCCGATAAAAGATAGTCTCACATATGAGGAGGTACTCAAATTCAGACAAGTGACTGTCGTGCCCGTAAGCCGAGAAATAAGGAGATAGCTTAAGTCAAGGTGCTATGGAGAAATCAAAGAAGTAGAGGGAGCCACATGGGAAGCAAGAAGGTGACATGATGGCTAGATACCCTCACTTGTTCCCTTCTAGTTCGTAATCTTAATCAGCACTAAACCTCTTCTCGCACTGGACCAGCCGTACTCATCAAATTTCTATTTAGATTTTCGTTATGCATTCTAGTTGCATCACTCGTGTAGTACCTTTAAGTCGGGCCGAGTCAAGCATTCCTTCAAAAACCAAATATCCTCAATTTTAGAAATCTCAACTTTTTCCCGGTTTTGGTCTTCATTTGAGGGACAATGATCCTAAGGGGGATATATTGTAACACTCCTAAAACTTTCCTAGACCAAATTCAAATATCAGATGAAAAACCACAAGAAACTAGAAATTTTCTATTCGTACAACCCCAACAACGGAAAGTTGGTGGAACCAATGGACGCCAGGTGGTCGTATTAGGCGCATTTTTTTCGAGGGGAAACAATGAGTCATAGTACGACCCGTTGATTTTAACAACGGGCCAATCCGTCATCCGTTGATCTCAACTCGGGGGTCTACCTGACCCTTCCCTCAAAACAATGAGAGAACAACGCCCGTGGTAGCTCCCAACGAGCCGTTGTGACCACCCGTCGTTTAGTTCCATACACAACAGGTGAACTACAAGGGGATACAATGGCCCCTTTGTTAGAGTCAACGAAGTCAAAGTTATCACTCGTTGTTCCCATAGCTATTTTATTACTGCCCAACAGATAGTGTATCAACCGCCCGTTGTTAATTCCAACTAATCGCTACCTAACCGTGGGTCACCCTTGTGAACCTAGTTTCTGAACCTGTGAAACCACACTCGCATTCAACGGGCCATCATTTCTACCAACAACCCATTTCCCGAGGTCTGCTCCTATCGATCGATTTCAAATTTAAATCCCAAGGTTATTTTTGTAAAATTCCACTTACTTAGTCCCTAAAATACGTCATTTGGGTTCATTCAGGGGTTTTATGGCAAAATCCAATGGTTTCTCCCCATATTCTTTCATTCTCAAGAATGTGAGTTTAGGAATTCCTATGGAAGCACAAAACGTAAGCTAGGAAAACGACAATCCTCTATAATTTTCTCTTATATTTTCACTGTAGTTTTTCTACAAGTATGTGGGATTTCAATGAGGAAAATGTTCTCCCTTGTGTACTCCTAAAACTCTTCTTGTTCTCTATCACCTCTAGCCTGAAGTTCTTCTTCAAAAGTGAAGATATTGTTGTCATACTTGAATAATTCTTGTGGAATCCTAATTTATGTTTATTCTAGCTAATTTCCACCGGCTTGTGACTAAACCGATGCTTATTCCAATGAAGTAGAATTTTAGCAAAACTTGGAGCAGTAAAACTAGAATCCTTTATATTATCAATTATTGAATCATGTTTTAATCCTTCAAAGTTTGGAAATTCCTATAGTATTTGTATGTATTTAAACTCACTTAAAGGTTTAATTAGTCACCCATTAAAAATTTTATTTTCTCAATATCGCTCAGGAATGTCACTAGCTCAATCGTATTTTTAGCAACCTTCTGTTGACCCGAATAAAGTCAAACTGGGATCTATTCGACTATAGTTTTTTCCCGAGGTGTCAGTGAGCTCTCTCGCTATCGACTTTACTAAGATTTAGCTATTTGGTCCATTAGGTTGTCATGACATTTCAGATATAGCTCGACCTTCTGTACCCCCAGACCCCGGGCCGCATTTCCGCCTTTGTTCTTAGATGGTGACGACGCTTCTAGATGCGTTTCCGACTAGTCTAGACCTAGTTTCGACCCAGTCGATAAGCATCAGGTACTCTCGCTATATGTTTCTAACTAGTCTTGGACCCGCTTATGAGTTGTCGCCTTAATAGTTCAAGTTGTAGGTTTCAGGAGTAGGACTTAGCACCAAACGCAACGGTGGTTCCAATACACTCCAGTTCCTGCACTGGGCTGCCAACATAGATTACAAGCATACAGACATTGGCCCAATTGGCCCCGTGATTCTGTAATCACCTGCCCCGCTTTATACCCTAGCAAGGTATATTAGGTCTTACCAAAGGTGGGTGTAAACATCTGACTCCACATTTAGCTCACGTGGTTATATGTCGGCTACATACTCTCCCACCTCTGTTAGTCCAATCCAGCTTTCCAAATAAGAATCTCGGGCCGCGTACCTATCGTTTAATCCCGCTTTAGTACAAGATCTCAAACTCAAAAACTTTAAGATTTAGGGCATGCTCCTTGACCACCGCACAGGTCATTTTGACCATCTCAAGCATTTCGATTATTTCGCCCGATAATTAGTTGGTCATTACGTCTTTCCAGCCTGGGCCACTTACATCTTTCAAAAGATTATCTTCTCACATATTCAGTACATTTAAAGTACCGACGCATACTTTTATGCGGTATCTTTTATGGTACAATTGTGTTCTCGTGACTTATCGCTAGCCGCCATAGTTCGCATTCTCCAAATTTCAAATAGTTGAAGTGTGATCTCTCATCATCCGAGGCATTATTTCTTTCTTTCGCCATTTATTAGTTTCGTTTAGACTAGAGTTAGTCAGCTTGTCCCAAGAATCCCTCGCTAGGATGGCTTTCGTACAAACATGATTTTCTTTCAAATTTATCAAGCATTTTATTCAAATGTTTTGAACTTTATGTTTTCTCGTACTTTTCTTCATAAATATTTTATGATATTATTTCTCCAAAGTTTTGTTGCATGTTTACCGTATCGTTAGTGAATGATAGACCAATGTTGACTTGGGGTCACTTGTGGCTTCGGGCACCGCTGTTACGTCTAGGGTGTAGATTCGTGGCGTGACATCTCCTCTCTCCAAGCTTAAGTGAGACTGAGGAGAAGACACCTATAGTCGATCCTAATGCTTCTAGATGAAGCAATGGCTAATCCACACACAACCGTGGCCCTATTGATGACTTTCTTCTCGGGTCGGGGAGGACTATGAGTCGAGTACAGAGTGATGGTGGTGAGGATGAGGCAGCTGATGATGATGGAGAGGAGTAGCTGGTTCAAGGATTTCTTACCCTTCCTTATTCTTTATTTGAACATTGGGGACAAGTATAATTTTTAGTTGGGGGGTGGGAGTGCTTCTTCTTTTATCGTTTCATGTTGTTTTTCAATTGATTATTTATTCTTGTAGCAATTTGTCGGGCTTGCTTAATGTTTTTGAGTATTTTGCGTCTCTTGAATTAATGAATTCCCTTGTCGGGCTTGTTTTGACTTAATTAAATTGTTAAACGCTTGCTTTGATGATGTGAAGTGTCATTAATGGGTTGGTTTTACATTCCAAGTAATTCTTGACCCATACTGCAATCGCCTTTTGTAGATGTAATAGTATATAGTAATAAACTCCAAGAGTTTTCTTTATACCACGATTCATTTTTAAGGAGCAAACTTTTTATTTTCTTTTATGTGTCGAATGTGGTGATATTTCCCTATGATAGATTGAGAGATCTACTTTATTATGAAAATTTCATGTCTTTGAGTCGTTGTTGCACTTACGTTGATTGGTACCACCAAAACTTTTTTTTTCTTTGTTTGGCATAGAAATGGGTTTTGAAGTTAAAAAGGGGCGTATGAATTTGAAAAGAATCCGTCTCTTGTCATGAGTTGTACATTCATTATTTGTTTGGATTTCGATGTGCAAAATGAGTGCATGTGGAACCTCAAATAGCTTGTCTAAAATCATGCTTGTCAATTGATCTTGAGGATACGAACGCCTTGTGTGGTGAGAAATTCTGCTGTCTTTGAGTCGTTGTTGCACTTACGTTGATTGGTACCACCAAAAACTTTTTTTCTTTGTTTGGCATAGAGAAATGGGTTTTGAAGTTAAAAAGTATACATGAATTTGAAAAGAATCCGGTCTCTTTCTCATGAGTTGTACATTCTTGTTTGGATTGATGCAAAATGAGTGTATAGAACTCGAAATAGCTTGTCTAAAATCATGTTTGTCAATTGATCTTGAGGATAGATGAACGCCTTGTGTGGTGGGAGAGTTCTTGTGCTTAATTCTGTGTGAATATCTGTCAGAACTTGCCCCCAATGGATTCAAGCCAAAATTCTAGATGTAGCCGATCTTGAAAAATGACCTTAGGCCCTTGGATAGTCACTTCAAGCACAAAAGGACTTCCTTGAGCATCAACCTTTGCTAACCACTATTTGAGTCTTAAACCATTTCTTGAAAATCACATTATAAGCCTTATACTCTTTAATCCTCTCCTTAGCACCTACTCCTCCCTAGTTGGTAGTGATGAAAGAAAATAGGGATGAGAATTCCAAGATTTGAGGTTGGAAGAAAATGAAAGGATGTGTGAAAACCAAAGTTTGGGGGTAAAAAATAGGAAAAAATGGAATGATATTCAATGCGAAACAACTATTTATGAATAGAACAAAATACCGGTTGAAAGACCATTGATCAAAAAGAAGAAAGAAAAAGAGTCAACGTGTGCTACCTCTTGGTTAGAGGAGGCTTAAAGAAAGATTTAAGGTGTTGAAAGAGTGGCTCTTGAAAATGGAGAAATAAGGTGAAATAGACTCAATTAAGAGCCTGCTTGGAAAGCCACCGATAATTAAATTTGAGGTAATTGAGTGTAATTATACGTTGACCTCGTTTGTTTGACCAGGTAATTACACAGTCAATAGTGAAGTGGATGTAATTGGGAGGAGTAATTATACTTCAAATTCCCAAGGGAGAGGTGAGAATTGCATAATAACATGGGTAATTAGAAGGTCACTTTTTAATTTCTTTTTTTTTAAATTTTAATTTCTTTTTTTGTATTTTAATTATTTAAAAAACAAAAAATTTAACCTTTTTATTTTTAAAATATTTTTTATGATAATTTATAGTGTTTTTTTTTATTTTTTTAGATATTTAATTCGATTTTAAGTGTTTTCTTTTTTTTTAAATATGTTATTTTTTATTTTTAATCAATTTGAATTTCTTGTAAAAAAATTATAAATAACTTAATTTTTTAATTAAAAATATTTTTAATTTTTTTAATTTTTTTAATTTTTTTAATTTTTTTAATTTTTTTATTATTTTTGAATTTTGTAATTTTTTAAAATAAAATATTGAAACTCACCAATTAAATAAAAGTATAATTATTGTATTTTTAAATTTTATCTTAATTTTAATTTATGTTATATTTTATTTCCAATTAATTTGCTTTCATAGTATTGACTTGTTATTATTTCACATTGCATGTTATTCACTTTTTAGTTAGAATTGATAGATTATTTTAATTAAATACTTAATTAATTTTATGAAATTATATTTATAATATTACTATATTTATCAAACATGCATTTCATGATGCTCTTAACAAATAATACTTTTTAGATTTTATACCACTTAAATTAAAATATTAGTTAATTTGTAAATGTATATCCCTTATATTTTGTAACATTAGTTAAAATATATATTTATTAATTAATACATTATTCAGATACAATAGATATCTTAGATACCTAATTTAATATCATTTACAAAGACACATATTTGTCAAATATTGATTTTTATTTTAAAATTTTAATCTAACTGTGTAATTATACTTGTGCAACCAAACAGTACGCTTGTAATTATAGTGTAATTATATCATGACAAACAGATAGGTCATTGTAAATATTATACTGTGTAATTACTAGGCTGTGTAATTATTACCCTAGTAATTACACCAATTTTAGTTTCACACCGACTTTCCAAACATACCCTAAGTGTAGCGGGATGGTTGCATGATGTCACCAAAGGCATTAGGAAGGTTCTAGTCACTAGAGCTAAAAGTTGTCATACCTTTGACCCCTGGCCTTCATTATGACCCGCAAGTCTTTAGTTATTTCAAGTGTAGCAACTCTACATTACTGGCCAAATACATGATGGGCAAGCCTATTGTTCAATATGTATGCTTTGTATTTCCTTGAGTGAGTGAACGTCTTTGCATCATTTCATAATCCATATGTGTGAATTGCATCTAGGTGAATGGGATTCTCTCTTTTGGTGAGTGATATAACTTCTATGGAGTAGATGCTAAAATTTGTAGTTCCAATTGAGAGGTATGAAAGCGACAAGCTATATGAACTTTGAGGCAAACCTTGAATGTTGATGGTCAATGACTTGAGATGCTTGTGAACCTTGATTTGTTTGAATATGCAACTGATTTGAATTGAAAGAATGAAAGTGAGATGTACCAAATGCTTGTGGTTACCAATTGAATTTGTGCAACATGTTTTGAGTCTTTTTATTTTCTTAAATCAGTGTGAGATTTTGAGATTGTCTCATGTTTTAGTAATCCCTTGTGTAGCTCTTACGTTGTGGGTGCTTAATTCAATTCTAAGTTGTGAGCGAATGCCTTGCTTGAGGACAAGCAATGATTCAAGTTTAGGGGTTTGATGAGTTGGTAATTTACCAACTCATTAAGCTCTTAAGCATGACCTATGGCTTTATTTTTACACAATTTAGGAAGGTTTATACCTTTTCTCTTTGATTGTGCAGGTTCTGAACTTAGACAAGGAAAACAGAAGAATTGAACAAAAAAGCACTCTGTTGGAAGTGAAGAACATGCGTGCCATGCACTAACACCTGCAAAACGCATGTGCCACACAATCAGCATTGCGTATGGAGTAGAAAAGGACCTGTGTGCGAAACGCAGGTGCAACCACAGAAGGACTCCAAGCAACACTGCTTGAACATGCGAGGAACTTGCGACTCACGGATGTACGAAACGCAGGTGTCTCACAAGTAAACAACATGCTGACAAGGGCAAAAATTTCCATCTTTACCATAAAAGTACCTGAGATGCTTTCAAGGGCAAACTTAGAAAGCTGTGCAAAGGGAAATATGCAGAATTTACCCCAAATTGTACACATCCAAGGGAGAACACATCATAGCTTAGCATTGAATTGTTGAGAGAAGTAGTGAGAGAAAGAGTAGAGTACATTGTTTTTGTTCTTCTTCTTCTTCATTATTTGAGCTAAGTACACCATTGTTGCAGATTTTTTAAAAACATAATTTAGTTAATCAATATGATGATTTTTGAGGATTTTCCCATTGGTATAATCTCTCTATCTACATTAATGAGTAGTTAAACTGCTAGCTAGGGGTGTGTGTTTGATGGTTGCTCAAACTTGATTGGGTATTGATAGATTGTTCTTATATTCAATATTTAAGTATGGATCTATTGTTTTCTATGAATTTTAATTGGAAAATTAGTGGTTTCAAATAATAGTTTAGCTTGCTTATTTTACCTGAGCTTGAGAAAGAAGAGTGAGATTTGGATGAGGAACAATAATGAGAATTTTGAGTGTAGATGTGTGGGGTTGAGCTAGAGATAGTCATAACCCACATCTCCACTCCATCAAAGAATTGAGGCTAGAGATAGCTTGACCTTTCCTCAATCTTTGTGGATGATTATTTGATTGTGACCTTGAGATTTGAGAAAATCCAAGGCAAACACATCCTTGTGGTTGAAAAACAAGAGGATGTATTGATATCCATGCTATAAATTGAAGTTAAGGTAATTAAATTAATCCCAATCCAGTTGGCACTTCATCTATTGCACATCCCCAGCCTTCTTTCTTTATTTGCAACAACTCATTTGCATAATCTCGTTTCATAAATTTAATATTGTTTTTCTTTTGTTCCCACAATTTTACTTTCCAAATGTTAAACAATGATAAGTTCTAGTTTGAGTTAGCTTAAACTTTTGGAGTATCGCTCCCAAATTCCTTGTGGAATTTGACCCCGACACTCGTTGGATATTTTATTTTGACAACAACCGCAACCACCTCCCTTAACCGGAGAGATGCATTGAGCGTTATCAGTCAACAGTGGAGTAGTAGTCAATAAGTCTTTAATTCCTAAAAGCTTTTCTCACAAGCTTCAAACCATTGAAATTTGACCTTCTTCTGGATCAACATATCAACAGACAATAGTTGAGAATTCTTCTATAAATCTCCTGTAGTAACCAGATAAACCCAACAAACTCCTAATGTCAGTTGGGGTAGTGGGTCTAGGCCAACTCTTCATAGCCTCAATCTTTTAAGAGTCGACCTGAATAACCTCACTGAAGACCTTATCGCCTAGGAAAGCCACTGGTGTCAACTAAAATTCACACTTAGAGAACTTAGAAAATAATTCCTTATCATTAAGTTTCTAACTATTTTGAGATGACTAGCATGATCCTTCTCGCTCTTGGAGTAAATCAAGATATCATCAATGAACACGATAATAATCATTTCCAAATATGGCTTAAACACTTTGTGCATGAGATTCATAAATATTGTCAGAGGGTTAGTCAAACCAAAGGAACATAACAACAAACTCAAAATGACCATAACGGGATCAAAAAGCTGTCTTGGGGATATCACATTCCCTAACCTTTAATTGATGATACCCCGATCTAAGGTTTATCTTCGAGAAATATTTGGCACCCTGAAGCAGGTCGAACAAGTCATCAATTATAGGAAGGGGATACCTATTCTTGATAGAGACTTTGTTCCACTTATGGTAATCAATACACATTATAAGAGTAACATCTTTCTTACGCATGAAGAGAACAGGAGCACCCCAAGGTGAAATACTGGGGCGAATGAAACCCTTATCAAAAAGATCCTTTAACTGCTCTCTTAACTCTTTTAACTTTTTTGGAGCCATTTTACATGGTGGAATAGAGATAGGCTGAGTATTAAGAAGAACATATATTTCAAAGTCTATTTCCCTGTCCGGAGGGACTCCGGGAAGATTGTCTGGAAAGACTTTTGTAAACTCATCCAAAATTGGAACTGACTGAAGGGATGGTGACTCAACACTAGAGTCTCTCACTCTTACTAAATGATAGACACACCCTTTAAATATTAACTTGTTGGACCTAATATATGAGACGAAATGACCCTTAGGCATAAGGGGACTACCCTCCCAAACTAAGACGGGCTCATCTAGAAATCGAAACATACTACTCGGGTCCTACAATTGACTGTGGCATAACAGGAATATAATCAATCCATGTCTAGGATGACATAAAAATCCACCATTTCTAACTCTACTATATCAGTTATGGTATCTTTATGATGGAATGGAACTGTACAATCTCTGCATTTTCTCTTAGTTAGGACTGACTCACTGATCGGAGTAGAAACACTGAAAGCCTCTAAGAGTTTTTCTTCAGAAATTCCAAACTTAATGGATATATAAAAAGTCACAAAAGATAAAGTATTACCTAGACCAAGTAAAGAATATACATTAATGGATAAGACTTTTAACATACCAATGACAACGTTTGGGGAGTTCTCCTGATCCTGGCGACTAGACATAGCATACTGACGGTTCTGACATCCACATGTTCCTAAAGTAGTGCCCTTTGGGAAACTCTGCCTGCTGAGGGAGTAAACTATGTTCTGCTACCCCCATTACCCTATTGGGATGGACCATCTCTCCAATAATGGCCCTGCTGGCCGCACGCATAACATTCATCTATATCCAAACGAAACTCACCTAAGTGGACCTTACCACACTTTCCATAAGGTGAATGTTGCGGGGTTCCCTAAATTGTGTTACTCTACGTCTCTGACTTCGGATCACTCCTATTACATGGGACTGGAGCATTCGCAGTTGACTGTGTAGGTCCATAGGACTTCTTTCTGAAGAAGGACCTGTTCCCATCTTTATTTTTCTATTGTGCAGTCTCATTGCCTGCTAGCTTGGCCCTCTTACTCTGGTGCTCCTCTTTGTCCTTCTGGTTGTCTTCCTCTAGCTGCTGGGCATATACCACGAGTCTAGAAATATATATGTCACTGATTAATAGAGAGCCCTTGCACTCCTTTTTAACGTGCTTTCCCAATTCAAGCTCAAATTTTCTCATTTTGTCCCTCATATCAGGTACCATCTCCGAAGCATATCTGGAGAATAAATGAACTTAAGGCTATATTCCTTCACACTCCTAGTACCTTGCCTCAACTTAACAAACTCCTCTACCCTTGCCTTTCTCAGCTCCTGAGGAAAGAAGTGGTTCAGGAAAGCCTCTTTAAAGCTATCCTAAGTGGCTAGAGTTTCATTCTCACGTCATCCTTGTTTCCACTGATCATACCATACGTTAGCTACATCCTTGAACTGATAAGAAACAAACTCCACTCTCTCGGTCTCTGTGGAATGCATCACCTTTAGAATCTTTCAGATCTCATCAATAGTTCTGAGGGTCCTCATCAACCTTAGACCCCGTGAATACTAGAGGATTTATCTTTAAAAACACTCTAGTACTTGACGCTCCTGAATTATGAGAATTGAAACTAGCTAGTGTTGAGTTCTGACGGCCTAATTGAGCAGCCACCAATTGAGTGAGCATCTGGATAGCCCCTCCAAACTTTGCCTCTGAAGTACCAATTCTAGGAGGCTGACGAACTGGTATCTCTCGAATCCTTCCACTAGTAGTTGGTGCATCCTAGACTCCAATACTAGATCCCTAAACTAGAGTACGTGGCCCATTCTGGGTCTGCATCCTAGTTTTTGGGGGCATGTTAGTTGCGTTCCTCTGGCTGGCAATGCATTTTTTAGGCATGATCTAGAACACGCGAATACACGAATAAGGAAGAAGTCTTTATTGAGTCGAACTCTATCTCACGATCTAGAGTATGAAAGAAGAGAAATATTTTCTAACGCCTTGTAGTCTCCTTATTATAGATGTCGTGCGTTTCACACCTATAACAAAGACACTACTAGATATGGCTTCAAAGACATTTTAGGACCCTTTGAACCTAAGCTCTAATACCAAGTTTGTCACACCTCGAGTCTAGACCTTAGACGTGGTCGACACTTAGACCATCTATCGATCTAAGTGAACACTTGGCCTTGCTTACTACTAGCTAAGAATACAATAAATTATTGAAGAAGTAATAACTATATATTTTTAGTATAATAAAGTAAGATTTATTAATTTCAACTGAAAAGAATGTTAAAAAGTAACATTATTCACTCAACTCTAACTCTATCTGTGAAGCCTCTATAACTAAAGAATAGGTGCTGGGACATAGCTCCTACGACTACCTCAAGCTCTATAAAATAAAATAACTCGAATGACTAGGACTCTCCGAAAGTAGGAGGTTTCACCAACTGCTGAATAGATATGAGATCCTAAGGAATTGTTTGCTACTGATTCTGTCTATTCTAATCTACATCATAATAAGATGGAGTTCCAAAGAGCGTCAGTATGTGAAATGTACTGTATGTAATAAGGATGACTGAAACAATAGTTAAGCAAGAATAAGAACTAAAAGAATAAACTAGCTGAAATAATTTGACTGAAACTAAAGCTCTGAATGATACATAAAACATAATATGATTAATATGTAAAACAATTTATGCAATAAAACTGTGCATCAAAACAATCTCTGAAAACACAAGAATAAATGTAACACTTTAACTTGGGGAGTTTCACATAACCGACACCATCATGAATGAGCACATGATGCCCAACTATCTCGTTCAAGTTGGAAGAGCCATTAAAAGCCTTGCCAGAGCAAGAACGATCACAATCTCTAGATCCATAATTGAAGTCCTTACTAGGTACTATCTAAGGAGTCGCTCAAACCAACGACAGGATCCTAACCTATGCTGGCTACGTAGTTCTGGGGCTTATGAGTTTTTTGAACTCTTCACTTAACTCGATGCTAAATAATCCTCCAAAAACTATGCTCATGTAAATATGTCAATTTGAGGCAACTTAAAACATCTTTTATAAGGAACTTAGCTATAGATATAATAGATATTTTAAAATCTCTATTGAGCCTTTCGCTCATAATCTGTAAACTGTAATGAAAAGCCTTTCGCTCAATTCATTCTTTTAAAACTTGGGAGCTTCTATGCTTTAAACATCTCTTTGAAAACATGTGAGCTTCTAAGCTCAAAATATCTCATGAGTTTCAAAAATAAGACTTCACTTTTAGTTTTTGAAAATCATGCTCAAAATCATATTTTCTTTCTCAAAAATCTCTTCATGAAAATTCTTTTAAAAAAGGCTCAACTTTTATGAAAACGATACATTTTATTTCAAATAATAATGCTTTCAAAATCATGAATTTCATACAATTGGGTTCATGGGGTAAGAGACATGAACCATTATTAATTAATCAAGAATCAACAAGAGAATAATGATCAACAGTCAAGAGAATAGAAATATAATCAATACTCAAAGGAAAAAAGATAAATTCAAGAATTGGGCAAAATCCTAGCTTTGATCTCAATAAACTCTTACATAGATGTAGGGCATAAGGAAGAGTGGAAATCCTCACTTATGTTAGCCCTACATAACTAGAAGAAGAACTCTTAACTCAAATTTGAAGAAACGTAGGTTGAAGAAGATGACTTTCTAGCTTTCTTGATGTCTTGAGAGCGTAATGATCTTGAATCTTACGTTGTAATATAATGGAATAAGAGTTTATACTAATTAAAATATTAAATATACTCTTTAGGAATTTCAAAATGTTCTGGTTTAGGTTCGTAAAATATGAAAAGTTACTAAACTAACCCTGGAATCCCGTCTATCAATTTAACCCGCTAGTGCCAATGACCTACTTAACAAGTCATTAGCCTACTTGATGACTCATGTGGTCATCTGTCACCCCTGAAATCAAGTTGGACATTATCTGACTCTCACCTCAATGTCCGACATAATGACCTACTTTACGAATTGTCACTTGTATTAACAAACAATGCCCTAACTCGTTGGAACTGGGAAGAAAATGTCAATTTTCAGGACTTTGCATTGGAATGACCCCTCCTAATGAACCGTTAAGTAACTTAACGACTCTCTTAATGAGTCATTATATGGTGTTGGTCTAGTCTCTACCAGTTTTCTGCTTCATGTTTAGGATCTAATCTTAGGGACTTTTGAGGGTTGTTACGTATCTGCATGTTCAGTCTCAGATCGTGAATAAATAAGGATGTCATCAATAAAGACGATCACAAATACATCCAGAGATGATTAAACACTTTATTAATCATGTCCGTGAAGGCTTCTGGGGCATTAGTAAGCCCAAATGACATCACTAGAAACTAAAAATGTCCATACCTAGTCCTAAAGTTTATCTTTAGAATATCAGCCTCCTTAAATCATAACTGGAGGTATCCAAACCTCAACTCGATCATAGAAAAGCACCTAGCACCTTATAGCTGATCAAATAAATCGTCAATTCTGGGGAGAGGATACTTGTTCTGAAATAATTTATTCAATTGTCTTTAATCAATACACATTCTCATAGATCCATCTTTCTTCCTCATAAATAGCACTAGTGCATCCCGCGGTAGTAATCAACCTAATAAAGTCTTTCTCAAGCAAATCTTTTAATTTCTCTTTCAATTAATTTAGCTCTACAGGAGCCATTATTTAGGGAGGAATAGATATTGTATGAGTAAATAGAAGCAAGTTAATAGCAAAATCAATCTCCCTTTCTGGAGGGACTCTGGGAAGTTTGTCTGGAAAGATTTCTAGAAATTCATTAACCACTAGAACTGATTGAAGAGTCATAAGTTCACTTTCCAAGTCCTTGACTAGAACCAAATTGTAAATATAGCCCTTAGAGATCATATTCTAGGCCTTATGGTATGAAATAAACTTACCTTTCAGCATTGCTGCATTTCCTTTTCCTTCTAGAACTGGATCGTTCAAAAAATAGAAATTAACAACCTTTGCTCAACAATCCACATTATTATGTCAAAGCCAAACATGTCTAAATTGACTGAATTAGCTGAAGTAAGTCGATTGTATACTAACACTGCATAATTTCGATAAAATCTTCTAGCTATAACAGATTCTCCAAGCGACGTAGATACAACCAAAAGCTTTGAAAATAATTCTGGAACTACCTCAAATTTGCTAGAAATCAAAGGAGTAACATAAGAAAGAGTAGAACCAAGATATAATAAGGCATACACGGGAGGAGAGAAAATAATCAAAGTACCTATAACCACATTAGGTGATGGCTCCTGATCATGTTGACCACCCAAAGCACTTCCTCTGTAATTGAAGCATGCATCACATATGATACTCTGTACAACTGGTCAATGGAGTCCTAAGGGTCCTCATTAGAATTAGATTCAATAAACACAGGAGGACTTAAACTAAGGAACTCTTGGGCCCTGTTACTCTCTAAACTACTATTTCTAGTGCTTGTCACTATTCACAATTGTCAATAACTGGATTGCATGGCTAATATATTGTTCCTTTAATTCAGGTGGAGGATTAGTAGGTGCTAGAGGATTTGCGGTTCTAACTTCTTTAGGTGCCACCGGAGCAAGTGGAGCTAGCGGGAAGTCTATTAACATTAGCCCCAATTGGAACTGTAGAATCAAGGATTTTTGGAGCGGGAGATTTTCTTTGAGCTTCTAATATATCTCCCTATTCAATAGGAGGGCGACTGGTTCCTTCTCCATCATTAGTATCAAGTGTCATGCTAGCCATCTGTCTAGTCACAGGCATTTTAGAAATAAGAGTACAAAGCATGATTTATATTTCACATACTCTTACGACCCTGCTCTACAACACAATCTATTAATGAAAAAAGTGAAAACATTCTTAAATGCCCTATAGAATCCTAATTATAAGTATCGTGTAACAATATACCCATACACAAGACCTAGTAGACATGGCTTGTGGACTTCCTAGGACTCAATGATGCTCTTCTACTAAATTTGCACCCCAAATCAGGGAAGTGTGACTAGCACCTAGTGTCTACCTGACCAAGCAAGCCAACTATAACTCAGTTGTAATCATGACATTCGGGCTGTCAAGGACACAATCCTAACCTGCTGGACAATACAGAACATCTGGACCAGCAAGGTCACAATAATAGAATAAAAGAAAAACAAAGTTGACAAGGTCATAACTCAATAATACTAAATAGCAGCAAGCTGATGAGGCTGCAACACAACTTTATAAGAAAAAGGTTGGGCAAGGCCATAAGCTAAACTATACAACCCACAGCTAGTCCACAGAGCATCTAAAGAGTGACAATTTTGATGGTCGGGACAAGGCCCTATCCTACCCATAATCTATCCACAAAACTCCGGAATATGCAAAATAAGGAAAGGAGTATACCAACTCGATAGTTGAACTCGACAAGCTTCTATTAGAGGATGATCAAGACCTCTATCTTCTTCTACAACATGAATACAACATCCTAAGATGAAGAAACGTCAGTACGGATAATATGTACATTTATGTAATGCTGAAAAGCAATAGTCGTAAAATAATAATCATAAATACAACTAAGGAAAGAGATGAGAGAATAGGGGGACATAGATACCCTAAAACTCTAAAACTTGTAATCAAATTATATCTCACCTCTATATGTCAATGCAACCATGTAAACGCATATGAATGTTGTGACTGCCCAAATGACACATGTTCCGGTGGTAGGCGGCTCTACCCAACTGATAATATTGATCGGTGGTAATCAGATAATATCTACCCAATTATTATTCTAAGTCGGTGATAATCATATAGTATTTTTACCTATAGGCCTGCCGATAGAGAAATGTCAGTCGTGATACATCATGCAATCAATGGTGCTCATGTTGTAAATGCATAAATCCTAACATTAATACCTTAACTCAATAATTTCCCCTTAGGTGACTTATGGAATAGTCTAGTAATGACTCTTTAGTGTGAATAAGATGCAATTTTAAGTCGTGATGAGATCTTATACTTGGATACGTAATGTGAACATACCTCTAAGGGTTCTATAGTGTAAGAAGTATATAACTTTATGTTTCTTCATTAGAGCGATTCATATAAGATTTGAACTCATCGTTTGTCACAAGATCTAGTATGATTGGATAAAGTTAAAGGAAAGATTCTATTACTACAAGCTCTTTTATTGTCACGACACAAATGGACGTAATTGGAACCCACGCTAACCTCCGATGGGCAAACCAAAGTTTCCCAACAATTTTCCCGACACCAAACATTCCCAAAGAAAATAACATCCTTGAAATCAAATGAAATACCAAAATCTAACCATACTTGAATGAATCAACAGAAAGGAAACAACTAACTCCTATAAATATTTCCAAAAACTGATTATCATTGCACTTCAGACGTCTAACACCAATGTCTATGAGGAAAACAAAATAAAAAAACTAAAACCATAATGTCTGAACAAAAGACATCTTGGAAGGAAGAATAGGACTATGTCGTCTTTCTTCACTCACCTTTTCAAAAAATCTGTTTTTGCTCTAAAGGTGAGGGCGAGAAGAACTTTCTAGGTCAGATTCTGCACTCAGAAAAGAAGTGCAGGAGTAGCGTCAATACAAAACATAGTACTGGTAGGCATTATCGGCCAACCTTACATAATAACACGTAAGCACAGAAACAACAATATGGGATCCAACCAAAACATCAATCATACACAACGATGATCATTTCAGGAACCAAATATACTCAGGTTTCAACCGGCCTGCTCACTGAATTAGGCCATTCGCTGCAGCAGTACTGCCCTGTGGAGTAGCTCAGACTTAGCTGCACCCTCATCATTTCACTAACTCCTTGAAACTCACACATCATCTTATTCATTCAGATATACATATGCCATCGTCATCGGTATACAAAATACTAAATAACTACATGCAATATAGAAGGTAACATCAAAAGAATGGCACAACTCAACTATTAGTTCAGATTTAACTATTTCAACCATCCAGTCATTGCAACACCTCACATTTTAGGCAACAAATGCATGATCACAAGATTTGTTTAGTCAAGTACCACATACTCATTGCAATTATAGCATTCTTACAATACATCACATAATTGAACCAATGGTGACATGTCGGGCACACACCTCCGTCACATCACCATGAACACTCCATCATTAAATATCGATGTACATGCCAGAAGGTCTTATTTCTACCCTTCCAGTTATGACCTGTAGGGGACTTTAGAAATTCATGTACTGTACCGGCGTGGTACCCACTCCCACTTATATGCCCGTCTGGATGCTCCCCTCGGACACGAGCCACTTAGTCAATATTGCTCGCCCGGATGGTCCCCTCAGGCACGAGTCGCTCATCTTAGGATATCATATCATTCACATTCAATATCATAATAGTTATACTGTCAACAAGTACATTGAATGAATTTTAGGAAGTCTCATTTTATCTTCCACCACTTGATTATCTAAAAATTCATCTTTATTGTTATGACAACACAAGAACACATACAACATCTCAGACATCAATCATATGAAATTCACTTCAGGGATTAAGTCAAACATGGAAATCATCACAACAACTAATTTCCGAAGACCAATCCAACATATTATCACTCCACATACATACATGAAATTATATAAAGTCTAACTCCTCTAAACCATAACCTACCTCGATTTGGGGAGGGTTCGAATGATAATCACTTTGCTGGATCCTTGCCCTTCCTCAAAGCTTCCGAACGCGAAAAGTATAAATTAAGAATTTAACACAACTCAATAATCTACTACAAACACAAGGGTCTTGGGAAAATCAACCACCTCATTCAACCCATTACCACCAGCCACTTCGTTCCTCATGGCTCAATTCCCTACATTGCTCTCTCAAAACCCCCTTTTTAAAGCAATTTTAAGGGTAAAGTCCCAATTCCACCTAGTTATAGGCCTCAATTTCCACATGAACTACTTTCTATACAAACTACACATTACGGAATGATCATTACTACTTTTTTAAACTTAAAATGAAACTCCCATTACTTTCCCGTGATACGGCCCTAGTTCTATCAACCTAGGGTTTCTTTTCTAGAAAATCACCATTAGAGATCCCACCTAGATTTCTAGGTGTTTATGAAATCAACCATAGTGGTAGCAAGTTAAGAATCTTATCTTGAGAAGGAAAATAAACTGCTTTAGGGAAAATTGCCTTCAGTTCTTGGTTTTTATTAATGGGGTATAACCCCTGAAATCTCACTTAAACCCATTTCTTATTTCCATCGTCCGCTGCAGCGATCACTTTTTCGCTGCAGCGGACCTGCTATGGCGGCCAGGATGCCGCTACAGTAATTCCGGCAGTTGCTCCCTCGGTTCATCATGGGAAAACTCTGACCATTGCCATGGTCCTGCAGCAGCAGAAATTCGACCACTGCAGTGGTCCACCATAACTAGTAGCTCCCCATCATCAATATATTTTTTACTAGCTCACTCCACAACCCTTTTCTATCCATAGTATAACTCCGGTCAAATATTTTAAGTTTATTTCCCCTGGTAATGACATACTTATCGTAACATTTATCAACTTAAGGAGCCTCATATTTATAATTCATTCCATCAGTGCGTCTATCACTAATAATTAATGCCCTCTTTATAATGTCTTTCTAACAGTTCAACAATATAATATCTCAAGTTTATAATTCATAGCTAAGAATTTATATGACTTTACAAGTACAAGAATAAGGCGTAGGAATGAAACAAATAGAAGATATTAAGATTAAGGAGCTCAATATATATGTATTCATAATTTTCGCCAATATGTTAATATAATCAGTCAACCAACAATGCCCCTTTCAAGGTCTTTCTGACAATAATTATCCAATCAACTTCATTCAATTTATCAATTCGTCATCCTCAATGTATAGCATTGACTTGAACATCAACATATATAATTCTAATACCATGAACAATCCTTGCAAATCATTTTCAAGCTTAAGGAGTGATTTCATCCAAATGCACGCAAGTGCACGTGGTCGTCAAGTAATATAGGATTGGAATCCCCGATTATCATATCCACAGAGAATTTTCAATTCAATTTTTATAAGGTTATTACTTTATTAATCTATTCTAACAAAACAATTAAAATGGGCATTGGTTTGACAAACTAACTACTAAAAACTTAAATGTAAAAATAACAAAAATAGTTGCAAGCTTGGTTTTACTTCAATGATGATGAAATTCTACGGAACTGGCACATAGTTGGTTTCAAGTTGACTTTTCAAGACATATTTCACTAGAACAATTTTTCCTACGGTTGCTAGTTGCAAGTTACTATCTCATTTCTTGCCACTATCTCCAGTATCCAAGAACTACTTCATGAATCCTAACGGCTATATCCCTATGGTCGCAAGAGAAGCATAAAATGACGGTTATGCCTAGTTGTATTTCATCTAATCGGGGCTGAAGGGTATATCACTATCCTCAACAACAACTTCTATCCTCTCACCAATGGGTTTAAGGGTCTTTGAATTCCCATTCTTTATTTACCTTTAACCCTTTTGATTCCTTTCCCAAGTTCAATAGAAAGCCAACAGATTACCTATAAGGTGATTAGTCTCATAAATAATAAATTAACACAAGTAAATATAAACAACCGCAATGAAGAATCGAATCTTGATTAAATCAGTCTATTCAACAACAACCAGTCACCATGGCCAAAACCCTATAAGTTCAGCCACTCATAGACAAGTAAAAAAATAAATACTTATTCATCATCATACAGAGTAAAGAGTAAATAAGAG